>MU377242.1:0-49173 GCA_022495195.1 Xylaria digitata
AGTAGTATTAGTATTTACTAATACTACTGTAGTTTAGTACTAGCTAGTACTAGTACTACTGTAGTATTTAAAAATCAGTACTAATACTAGTACTAATACTAGTACTACCTTAGTCGTACTACCCTGTAGTACCAATACTAAGGACTAATTTTGCAACCCTGACTATACATGATCCTTTCAATGGGATACGGTAGACCAATAATGGGATCTGTAAGAAGACCGAGGGATACATTGGATCATTCAAATGAATTACATATGCGTTTCGTTTAACATAGTGTAAACTTTCTTGGTTATTAACCTACACATTAACTAGTTATTGTTCCATAACAGCTTATTCCTAGGGAAAGGGGAAACCTAATATACTATTATCCCTACTGACGATGTCGCTCTAAATCTAATCCTCAAGATTTAGCCTAAGCTCCTAGCTCCTCTGCTCATTTTGTAGAGTTATCAGGGCTAGACGGTTTCCATCGCCGTTATACATCAATCAAACGAGATTCCATCGATAAGAAATGTTCTTTGGCCCTATGAAGTCGTTGCCCGTGAATACAGTCCGTTCCCAGTTGTCCCACTTGCGAGTGGTGTCGTGATTAATTCATGAACATATCATCCGATTCCTAAAGCCTCATCTGCGACGGCCAGCACTCAGCAAGGCAAAGGCATTCGATGGTCTGCTCGTCATGGCTGGCCGGGCTTGCTAGCCTCAGCGCGTCGGCAACGCAGTCTGGCTGAGCGGCGGCTGCCTTATTTATACGAAAGGTGATTTTGGCGTCGTGTAGATTCTCGTGGACTTGTGTGCAGGTAAAGTTATCGAGTTGGGCGTCGCATTGTGTCTGGACTATGATTGGGACCCCGCGAGCGCAACTACTCAAAGAATCCTCGTTGCCCCAACCAGCCATCTCGATCGTGTATTCGTTGTAAACCGCCTTGTTATCCGCGTATCCGTAGAACTCGCAAGTACTAGGGCTTGAGCGACGAGATAAAGCATGCCATCGGTTTAGTAGGAAGGGGGGCACGCTTTGTGCTGTCTGGAACATAACTATGAGGGCCGTAGAGGTAACAAGGTGCATATCTTCAATGTAGGGGGTGCTGATAGCTAGATATCTAGTTCCGGAAAGGCCTTCTGGTAGGTCTATTGTCTACTACGGTCATATCGAAAGTGGGATGGGGACACTATGTCGCCTGGTAGAATAACGAGTCATACATACTTCCTGGTCCTATATTATACTATCAAATACGTGTAGCGATCGCTGATCTCAGACTAGATTGTATCGTTTCCGTTCGTCGAAGACGTGTGTGCCGAGGCATCCTCCCGATGGAAACCTGCTTGGCGCGTATATCGGACTCGACCCTCCAGGCTGGAGGGATGGGTGTTACTCCCTTTTCAAACATCTTTGGGTTGGTACTTCAGATGAATTACTATTCGTGTCTAGAAATGGGACTTCCTGCCATTATCGCACCCTTCTAAAAATTGAATTCTTTCATTTAATATGGTTAGGCCCTGCCCTCATTTTCTCTATTCATTTTTATGAATAGAGTATGATATGAGCTAGAGAATAGTCATGTGTCAAAATTAAAAGCTGCTTGGAGAACAACTGCAATCATTCCCGGGCCGTGAACCGACAAGTTATGCAGCCAGGCGTTACGATCTACACCTTTTCGGATTTCATACAGGCGTATATGACATTCCCGGAAGTCACACACATCTATCCTGCACGCTTCCATACTTGCTAGAGCCGTACTGGTGTGATTCCGTGTGATAGTCACTGCTTCTAGCGTCACACCAGTGATATGCTCCCAAGCCCCTCGTCGTGGTGGTTGTTGGTTTGGTCAACATCGTGAAGTGTTCGCGGAACCATCTCCACGATTTAAGCCCCGAATCGTCTACATGCCTACTGACGCGATACTCAATTGGTTGCACTGGAAGTAAAATATTGAAGTTGAACGACTCCTGTGGCGGCCCAACTTGTATCACTTAGCTGAACATTACATGCATGTGCGTGTCGAAAAGAAAGGCTCGTGCTATCGACAACCGTTCAGCAGCACAATGATAACGTCACATCATATTTATTATTCGGCCTAGGCCTGATCACCTGTTCTTTTAATCTAGCCATGTTGAGTTATGGTTGCTATATTATATTTGACTGTTGGCTCTGCGTAGCCTAGCAATACACCATAGCGTGGGATGTCAAGAAGACCAAAAACAATTTCTCCCCAAAGCTAGTGAGGTGTAGCCACCAAGACAAGTTTATAAAGAAATAGGTTGTAAACATCAACCTATTATATACTATCCGTAATTTCAATTGTACCAATATATTTCGTGATGCCGGTATGGATTACAAGAAAGCTCAAAACATACGTGAAAATTCGTATCAGCAGTCTGTCACCTACTCCTGACGAGGTAGCCGTATTCTAAACTCATCGTGCGGCAACAAAATCTTCATCTATTAAAAAATAGGCCACCTGGTGGTGCTCTCAGACCCTCGGCTCTACAGGGTTATCTCGTAAAGAGAGGTCGCCTATTTCCTTGAAGCTCTAACTCTAGGGCTTTAGTCCAGCGAACTTGTTTCTGCTTAATTTCATGACGAGCTGAATTCATAGTGAAGTCTCAAGGCCGAGGCTACTAAGCAACAGGCTGAGGATATATTTCATCGCTGCCCACCATGCAATACTTCTTTCTTTGACATGTCTAGCTTACGGGTGCTAAAGTGATTTCAATGAGTGCGTAAAGGGGTGACTTTAATGCATGATCTCCAGTTGGTTAAGTGACCAACATCACACACACTCCATGCAGTTGATAATGAATCCATTTCACATGTAGTGGCATGGTAAGCTAGATATCTACCATCTACGGGTTCGGTGAGTAATAACTTTCAAACGCTGTTGTTCTCTTTAGGCGGTGGTGAATTGCATGCACGGTCTTCGGAGTAGCTGATCTAGAGTCTCATATCTAATACAAATCGGGTAGTACATGAATAGTGCTCGTACCTTCTTCCAAGACGACGAAGAGCTACTATATATACACACTCATTTTTGAGATCTCGCGGATTATAATACGATTAAATATTCAGCCGCTAGGAAGGTTGTTACTAGTACACCCCTGATAGTATGGACTATGTATGCGTTTGCAAGATTGGGTTGACGAAAGACTAAAGTGATCCTTTTAAAAGTTAAAGCGGAACCCAAGGGGTATCAACTATGTTATAATATTGAGGGATATTACATCGAATGCTAGTGGGCTGTGGATATGACGGCCTCTGGGAAGCATGTACCTCGATGTATTTATTACTATATATTGTGTGTCCTTAATTACGTCCTCGAAAAGACAGGGCGAAAATTATCAAGAGACTCGTACCATTTTCATCGTGTTGTATAATTATACTACATGATAAGCATTGCTAGTACAAAGTACTTATCCCTTGATTATACAATTCATGTGCTACGTCACCATCATGCGATATTCGTGGGTATTAATTGTCATGTGCTCTATTGCCGTCGTCATTATCCTTATTATACGTAAATTGCTTAAGTCTTCGACTCCCCATGCAACCCTCGAGGTCATGATTTAACGAGTTTCTTTCCCGGGTCCTGTTCAGTCACCGATCTACTGAGAGTACCAGGGACCAAGCCGTCAACCTTAGAATTAGGCTTTAAATCATCATCAAGACTAATGCCCTCACGACCAAGGTGGGCTGCGAGCTTTGTGTTTAGGGCTTGAAGCTGCCCGACTTGCCCCTTTAAAATCTCGATCTCCTTGCGAGCAATGTCCCTCTCAGCCCGGACCTTATCGAGCTCAAGGGTTAAATTGGCTTTATCGTCTCGCTCGATCTGCTTACGTCGGCGTTCCTCGGCCTTTCTTTCCTCGGTGGCCCGCTTGGCCTCTAGTTTGCGGCGTTCCCTCTGGTATTTATCCTCTTGCTTCGCCATCCAGCGCTCGTGTTTCTCGCGCAATTTTTGTAGAGCTAACTCGTCACGTTGCGCATCGTCATTTTTTTTCGTGAGCGCGCGCTCCTCTGCTCGCCGCAGCTTGTCTTCAGCTTTTCGCCTTCTTTCTTCCAGCTTTCTAAGCTCTTTATCATGATGTGAAGACAGTGCCGAATGTAAAGAATCTCTACTGGCGCTGGCGCTTACTAACATGATCGGCTCTTCGTCTTCTACTGTTTTTGCGGGTACCTCGACGTCTCCTGTAGCATCAAAGCTATGGAAACTGTGAATAGACGAAGAGTCCTCGGATACATCAGGTATAGAAACCTCAGACTCGCTCTCGTCCTCACCGAGGGATCCGGAGGATCCAAGAAATCGCGAAGCAGCTGCCGAAGCCACCATACCGAGGGCGCCAGAAATCATGCCGTAGACCCCTCCCGGTCCTGGAGATTCTATTTAATCTCTGGAGTCAGTAATTGTTATCTATGGCAAAAATTGGTAAGGGGGCCCGGGAACCTGCGGGTGTAGCAGGAGTGCAAAGATCCCGATTAGGCAACCTATACTCCTGAGATAGGTTAAAAAGGGGGATAAAAGACTCTAGTGACTGACCTGGGCCATCTTCCTCGGCCGCCCTGGGGCCCAGTTTTTCCCGAGGATCATCTAATGGCCTTGGAATACTGTTGGACAAGGTCTTAAGTGTATTAGACATTGGGACTACGCCCGGCGTTGTTTCAGTTTCAGCTTTTATGGACTCGTAATTCGGATTGAGTAGCTCTTCAAATTTTTGGGACGATATCCACCGAAAGAATTTTCCAGCATCATTCGCTATCCCCTCTGGTGTCTTTTTCTCAATGATGAAACGAGGCACACTGCCCCCGGGATCACTACGCGTGATCATCGTCCACTCGATTGTGGAATCGCTCTCTTCATCTTCATGACTACGGCCTTCGTCGCCTTTCGACTTATCGTCTCGATTAATATTCACGGGATTGGAGATAACCGGATCTTCGCCGACTTCATCAGAGCCGTTCGTCGTTGATGGGGGTGCGTCTTCGCTTGCACCGCCTACTGATGACGGTGTCTTGCGTGGTGACTTTTCAACCCTAATTTCACGAATGAACTCGACAGACTCGTAGTAGCCCCGAATGAATCCTTGGCGTTCGGGACATTCTGGATGAATACATGGCTTCGACACAAGCATGAAATATTCCGGCTTGCTTAATTCGCCTGGCGTAGGCGGCTTTATTGTAGTGCCATAGCTTAGACATAATGTGACGAAGTCGCGGGGTGTCGTTGGGCCTGGAAATTGTGCCGAGAGCTGATAGACTACAATATTTGGTGAATCGTTTTGTTTCGTTACAGAACCTCAGATGGGAGGGCGATAGGCGCATAGCTTACCCTGTATCTTCCCACGTTTGTCAACGGTCTCGTCGATGACGCATTTATCGGCGCCTAACCCCCTGATCTTTCCGTCCCCAGGCTGTCCTTGTACCTTGAGGCTCTCGGCAAACTCCCTCTCCATGCCCGTCTTCCATTTTTTAAAGCTCTGTCCGTCGTGGACGCTACGCCTCGCAAACCACGCACCTCTGCCGTCCTTTGCTGCTAACTTGTAGATATTCAATCCGAGCGGGTTGTCACGGGGATTGACCTTGACCTCTTTCCACTGTTTCCTTAATTCCCTGGCCTGTTGGAGGGATTCTGCCGTTTGACTCAGTGGGGAATCATCCTCGAGAGGGTTGGGTATCGAGCTAATGAGGCAGTGGGCATCGCTGAAGATGTCCTCCAGGAGAGTCATCGGGTCTTCTTGAGCAAAAGATTCCCATTTGACTGGGCCAAGCGCCTTAAAATTTCCGTGGACACCGGCCATTTTGCGAATTGCCTCGTGCGGACACGTTGCTGGTTTATTCGAGTATGCGGGTATCGGAGCGGTTTGTTGTGTTGAGGGAGTTGGCAGAATGGGTCAGGTCGTCGCGTGTCTGCGTGCCGCTGAAGCTAAACAAATGTTTGTCTAACAAGGTACCATATATCCAGTCAGATAGGTGACGTTAACATGAATCACGGGGGTAGGAGAGGCACCTCTGTTTCCTCAATGAGTTTGCATTTGGGACCATTGGGATGTTGCTGTTCATTCTACCTAGAAATTATAAGTTTGCTGAGCTCCGGAACAGAACGAGATAGTGGTGATTGGGTTAATTGGGTCTTTAGCTAGACTAGATTGCTAAACTAATTGTGCGGACACTTAGTCGCAGAACAACTCCTGCAATACGGCAATAAGAGAGTAATGCCCAGCAATCAAGATGGCAGGCAGCAGTGTTCATGGATAAAGCTCCATGTCCCTTTATCGATTATCACATTGCCATGTATGACGTCACCAACCAACCAACCAACCCAGGTGCCTGTCTCGAGGGATTGCGTCAAGAGGATGACAGATTAAGTACTATAAGTCTATCTTGAAAGTAATGCCAACGCAAGGGAGCTACATAAGAGTTTTCCAAGGTACCTCTTATCTCTATGATTGCTAGTAGAACAGTTGCGGTAAGGTAAGAACAGCTAACCTGGGCTGAAGTAGCTTGGCTTCGTTGACTCGCCGAGATGTTAATTGATACACTTATTCTTTTCATGTTGATATTTACTAGGTAGGTTGGAGGTCTTCAGAAGGAGAGCCTGGCTTTCATAGCGAGGCCAAAGATACTCCCTCGCGTTCGTGTAAAAGCGCTTCATGATCCATCCTACAACTACCACAATACTTTTCATACCACTGACGCAAGCTCTCTTTCCCACCCGCTTGCTCATCTGTATTATTGTCCACTCCACTAGTAGGTACCTTTTGTGCAAGCTGAGCCTTAACTGAATTTGCCTTCGAACCACCCGCCTTTGATGGCGCATCCTGAAGCATTATGCCCACTTGTTCGCATCTGGAGTTCTCGTCAACGAGCCAATTCTCCCACTCCGACCTCAACATCTCCATCTCTACGCTATTGACTAGGCGCATCGCCACGACGAGGTCATGGCGGTACGAGCCCAGCTTCTGACGAGTTCGACGGAGTCGCCGGGCTGTCGCGCGGCTTGGGCTCCATGAGGATAATGACGAACCGGCGTCCTCAGGTGTGACATCGATGCTGCTGTTATTGGCAATAGTTTGGAATGTAGAGTAGCTGAATCACACATTACTACAAATTCAATCTCTGTATATTATTAGGGGGGTTTCTTACCAATAGCTGTTTTGCGGCCAACACGGCTTGATCGACGTACTCCTGGCCGCTTCATCTAAATCCGCTAGATATATCGCCTTGCTCATAATGATATTAGGTCCCACGCCAATGCGGTTCATAAAGTTGGCCGCGCGCCGCTCACTCCACCACGTTGCACTACTCTGTGATGAGAAGGTAATATTTGCAAGAACACTGAGCCCCAACAATAGGATGAGAAGCCGCTGTGCGGTTAGTATTTTCCAAAGTTTCTTTAGCGCCGCAAACGTCCATAACATAAGGGAAGATGCAACACTCTCAGCAAATGATCGACCCGTTTCGAAAAGCATCGAGCTTAGAGTTCGGGGATTAATGAGTGGCTTCCTTGTAGAATCTGTCTCGTTTGGGGAGAAAACCACAACTTGCGACTGGAGCCCAACATTTCCATAAACCTGAATTGCCCGTTTTGTTCGGCTATGATGCCCCAGCCTGCGTACCTGGTCTGTGGCCACTTCAGCTAACTCCTCGGCATCCTGGCTAGCATCATCCAGTGCCTGGCGCTCGACTAGTTGTTTCGTTAATGCTGGCGCTTTCGACCAGACAACTTTTGTGAAGATAGCGAGCTTGCACTTTGACTTGGCAACGTGGGTAATAACTATCTTGGTGACGAGCTTGAACCCTTGCGCGTGCGGGAGGTGCCAAGGCGTCTTCTCATGTGTGACTACATACGTGACATGGTCACTAAAAACTTCAATAATTTGATGATCGGCGATATCTTCTTGGCGCGAACGACCTAGGCGATTGCTATAGGTAACTTTGAAGTGGAAGATACGTTGCATGTTCCCAGCGTCATTTAACTTCCATGGACCTTGGGCAATCTGCTGGGCTCTGCGCTCGAAATATAACTTAGGGAATATGAAACTCTTGTCTCCAAACAAGACATGAAAACATGCTTTGGCACTAATTTCAAAGGTCCGCTCTGCCACCTTGTTTGGCGTGTCTTCAGGTTCATAAATAACCGGCCGCGTTGGGAGCTGAAAATTGGGGAACGGTTTGCGCGAGCTTCCTTTTCTTGACTGATATGCGAAGTCGGCCACTCTCGGCCTGACTGATCTACCAGCAGCGGTCCCGTCGTCAATAGGTGTGTGAGCCGAAACTTCTTCCCAGCTGTCTGCACTGGGACTCCTCTGGTCGATGACCCCTTCTTTCTCCATTTGGATGAGAGCTTTGATAATCTCTGGGACATCCATTGGCTCTTCGGCTTGCAAGTCATCGATTAAAAGATTGAGACGTGCATGCAAAAGATCCAGATCCTCTAGGAAAGTTTTGATCGTGATTCGGGTATAACCGATACCATCAGCGTCTTGACTTAAATGTAGGAAGATGAAATCACAATCTCTGCCCGGTGCTGCCGTGACCTCCGTGATTGTGTCGAGGCTGATCATATACGCCACTATGAGGCCCATTTGATTTCCGTAGAAATACATATTGTCCGAGGTGACATATATCCGTCCATTACCGGCCATTTGGGGCATGTTTGTGTTGGCCTCTGAAGTGCTGCTCCAGGCAGACCGGAGAACTAAAACGAGCTTCTCATCTAGGGGTACACTAGGAAACAGAAGACGAAATTGGGCGGAATTTGTCTTGAGTTCCGTTGGATAGTTTGGTGGAAATGTTTCTTGGACAGGCTTATCTTTAGAATTGACCGCAATCTTCGGGGTGCTCATCTTCGCGTCCATGCTAATGGCTTTCTTGTGAAGTGAGGTTGCTGAAGGGCTCTTAAGGACCATATTGTCCCCAAATGTTGTCATCTTAATTGACGGGGAATTAGGCCCGAAAGGATCGTCAGCGGAAAAGTCCGTCTGGCTTCTGGACGAGTGATCTTGACCCCAAGCATTGCTTCCCCAGTAGTTCGCCATGATTGCGGTCGGTAATAATTGGGTGGAATTCGCGGTTAGTGCCCTCTCGCCACTGTAGGCGACGGCTGCCCTGCTAAGTACAGTCGCGGCTGGAGGCTTTGCTAATGTGGGAGGCGCCAGACTCCCGGGTCTTGTCTCAGGGCCCATAACCAGCTGCCCTTGTTGCGGTTTGATACTGACCGCTTGGTTCACGGCGGGCCCGGAATACCCAGGCAATAAGCCATGGCTAGCAGAAATGAGGCTAGCTATACCTCCAGTCGGGCCTGGCGATGGCATCACCGTATTATCAGCGTTCGAAGTGAATGTCGCCTTTCGGTGAAGATCAAGCTTTTGCATGATCCTTGCCGCATGCTCACGCCCGGTCTCACCCTCCTCACGAGCTAGGGAGGTGGCCGAACGCTTCGGAGCTGCCGCATTGGTATCGAAAGTTGGCCTTGGCACAAGTCCATTGTCCGGTCCTTGTATAGGAAGCGTACCAACTCGCTCTAGACCGACAGTTTCATCGACTTGTGTATCGAACGACTTGGCAGAAAACTCTGGTAGAGATGGAGGCGTAATTGAGAAGGCAGGGTCAACACCGCCAGGTAGCAATGATGTGTCTCGACCCACGCTAGCTTCAAAGGCTCGCTTTTTAGCAACCTCGAAGACTTCAAGCCATTCCATTAGCTGTGCCTGCGTTTCTGTCTGGAGCAGCAATGTTTGGTTTTTGGTCTTGACCTCAAAACAGAATCGGCGTTCTTCTTGGACAGCCGGCTTCGCGTTACAAAGTAAGACACCAATTTCGTCGCCTTGTAGGACACCTTGGGGTCCATTGACAAGCCATCCGAAGATGCCATCCCGGCAGTAATACCATCGGCGAATCCAATTTGTCCTTGATGGCTTCCCGTAGACAGTTCGTAGAAACAGCCAGCCTTGTTTTTCCATAATGACCGCAGACTTCCCTTGAGTGAAAACATGCATAGAACCTCTAGAGCCGAGGAAGGGCACGGTTGATGCACTGTAATCGTCAATTTCCCGCGACGGCTTGCAGCTTGCCAACGTGTTCTCCCCAATATCACGTCTGGCCAGCTGGAGCTCACGTTTGAACACGGGCTCAGTCAGCTCCATCTCCTTCGACCACCCTCTCACCCTATCCATCTCTTGACCATATCTGGCGAAGCTTCCAGCAGAATCGCGGGACTTTTTCATCTCGCGCCAGACGTCGGCCGAGATTTGCACCAGCAGCTTGTCAAGGTTGAAGCGTAGTTGAGGAGCGAAGAAACAGAAGTCCATGGACGCCTTCAAATAGGCTTTACGGGTCTCGTATACGGTGAATGCATCTTCACGTAGTGAAGACGGTTCCTTGGTTTTGGACTGGCCAACGTAGCGAGCTAATGTTGAGTCGTAGGTCTTTTGTGTCTGCTCTAGTGTTCGCCTAGTCTCCTTGAAATTGCGCAAATCAGTCGCAAGAAAGGTACGAACTGGTTCGATAGATAGAGTCTCGATCTTTTTCGCGGTATTCAGAACCTGCACCCACCATTCCCTGGACCCATCACCAATCCGCTTGAGGGCGAGCGCAGTATAATCGTGGTCAACTGAAACAATACCTGGCGGTGGTATGAGTTTGGAGAGATATTGGTTGATAGTCTCCTCGAGCCCGAGGATGTCGTGAGTCAACTTCGAAGCAGTCCTGACGTAACCATCTAACCAACGCTCTATAGAATCGGTCTGGTCGGCAAAGAAAACGGCCGAGGCACGAAAAGACGGCGAATCGAGGCCGGCTTCATTTAGCGTGACAGGTATAGAGGGACTCGAGCGTTTGGGTACGGTAGCAGAAGACGGGATGGCTGGCGAGGCAGCTAGAGCGTTGTCCGACATGATGGGAGAAGGCAGGCGGTTCTTGGGAAAGGGCCTCGTCGTGCTATAAATTCATTGGTAGGGTATCCTGCGTCTTGAGCGCGGAAAAGCGTAATAAAGTCGACTATGAAGATGATGAGATACCTCGGTAGGTGACAGCGGCACAGAATGCAGGAGGGCAATGGCAAGATCTCAAGAGAGGTGGCGGCAAAATGGGTTGGCCGTGTCGTTGGCTTTGTATTGAAAGGTAGTAGTCAATCTACTAATCAAAAACTACTACACGGAAGCAATATATGATTGAAGGTCGTTAGCAGCCTCCTTTTAGGCAACCTAGAATGGAATGAGCAAAGAGTAAATGATGGCGAGACTTAGGTTGCTGTCGATTAGCGCTGACTGGTTCAGCTAATCAATCCAAGAAGTGTTGCACCTCCCGTTGTTGTAGGTAGGTCTCTGCTTGAACTATATCAACGACCTGATGATCACAGGGACATTCGAAACAAGAATGGCTCCAGACATAGAAAAGGGAAATCTCCAGGGTAGTCTAGAACGACCACAATATCTAAACATGACACCAAGATACTATCATGGTCCACTGACATCAGCGGCGATCCGAGCTTCCATGTACCCTATAGAGGCACCTAGGTAGGTAAGGTACCTTTCTGCATTACCTACCTACATGTAGGTACCCCGATTTCCGTTATCGATAGGCTTATTGGATGGAGACAGGGTGCCTACCGCCACTAATAATTGATAACTGTCACTCTCTACACGAGTTATCTCCCTTCTTGCGTTCCTAGATCAACATATACCGTCATTTAACATTGATCCAGAAGCCCTCAATCCTAAACTTCTGTCTTCGAAAACATACATAGTTTAGTCTACTTTATGCTTATTACCTTATCCGCTCGGATTTATCACACAGCTACAATTAGCTTCATCCTTGTGGTCACATATCCCCCTACCCGCGCCTCTTGAGACGTTAAACCTAGTCATGGCCGTAATTAAGCCAAATGACGCATGCGTTATATCATGCTGCACGTGTACAACACAGCTGACCGAGGTTCTTCGCCTCGGAGAATCTGAGAAGCCTTATCCGCAGGATCGGAGGTTGGAATGCTGCTCGCGCTCTATTTGCGGTCGCTGTATATATGTGTGTGGTCTTCACTGTCACCGTCATAGAAAACTGCTCGTGCTGGTCGATCAATACTTACGTCGATCAAATCGTAAATTAAGTTTACAACCAAGAACTTATGAAGCTAGCTGGCTAACTAGATTACACTGGGCAGAATAATGCCCGTTTCAGTTCCTACTGTCCATATTGTCAGATATCACAAACAGATGATATCTTACCACCTGGGTTGAAAGACACGCCATCATCATACACAGTGTCCACAAGCGCTGGTGCCGACTTTGAATCTCCTCCGCCGCCTTACACACCATACTCTACGGACTATAAACCGCGAGACTCCTTGAATGAGAAGTCTGCTCCTCAGGATGAGGAGATAGCTGAAGATACTCTCCATTTTCTTGACCATGCACACGATAGCATTAATTCTCTCTCATTACGATATGGCGTCCCCGCTTCTGCGCTGCGACGGGCTAATAATATCTCTTCTGATCACTTGATTGCGGGTCGTCGAACTGTGATAATACCCGGCCAATATTATAAAGGAGGCGTGAGTTTATCGCCGAGGCCCATAGGAGGGGAAGACGAGGAGAAGCGGAAAGCTAAAATCCGCCGCTGGATGGTGGCATGCAAGGTTCACGAATACGATGTTGCCTTGATATACTTAGAGCAAGGTGAGTATGATCTTCAACTAGCGACGGATACATATTTCGCGGATGAGATGTGGGAGCGAACACACCCAGCTGATGAAGCTAGAAGAGGGGGAAACCGTCCTCCAAAGCGATGATTATAACAGCCCTCTGGGCGAAAAGGGGTATCGGAATATCCCGTGGTGTCGCTGTGACGTGTAGTTAGAATCTCGACAATTCCGTAGGGCATACAGCCATCATTGCTTTGTATATATATCACGAGGCGGGTCTCTTGGTTAGCCCTTTTGTAACCGCTCAATAC
This sequence comes from Xylaria digitata, assembly GCA_022495195.1. Classification (NCBI taxonomy): domain Eukaryota; kingdom Fungi; phylum Ascomycota; class Sordariomycetes; order Xylariales; family Xylariaceae; genus Xylaria; species Xylaria digitata. The sequence continues at coordinate 12,945 of MU377242.1, forward strand.
ATCTTAAAATGCGGACCGGGTTCGCACATCCTAGCAAAGAATTAATAATCAAATCCTGATGTGAGACTAACACAATAACTTCCGACTCACTGATATTTTTCTCTCTATCTCTCGAATTGACCGATCCAGCTCACCCGCAATCATCTGCTTTTTGTCATGAGGAAGGAGAGCAAATCTCTCGCACAAATCACCATCAATAACACCTTTAACGGGAGCGTAGTAACTTCGATAAATTAAGTGGTCTCTCCCAGCAAGTGGCGGATCCTCGCTGCGCATGTGCAATTCGAGACTCTGGAAGAAGTCAACGTCCTCGCGGCTGACAAAAAGCTGTAAAAAAGGTCAGCAAGTAGCGCTTATGATAAATGTTTAACTAAGCCCCAGAGCGCGTCGAGAATACAAGAGTGTATGGCAAAGAGTGGATGTTTGGTAAAGCGGGATATAGGTGACTGTGAAATACTCACTATGAAGACACCAACTGTGCCTTGTACGCCACTCCAAAGAAGAACATCTTGGCCACCAACAACAAGATTGGCTTTACTTATGCTAGTTGGGACATCTTGTGCATAGAAGTGTGTCATAAGACTGAGGCGGTGATTGGAGCCATGAAGGTATTCCCTGGCGTGTTGAAGATGTGCTCCAACGTTGTCCTCGTCTGCCTCGTCGCTAGCTTTCTGTGGACACCGTACAATCCAGATATTTCCAAATTTATCGCCACCCGCAACAGATTCGTAGTCCACCATAGTTGTACAGTTCGTCCACCGGGGGATCGTGTCATCAGCGAATGGAATCAGTTTGTTGCTCTCATACTTATAAGCGACATAAGTAACGCTCTGCTGCACATCGCCAACAATAATCCGGCTACCTTGTGTTTGTATTGAAACAATGAGTTGTGAGGCCACATCGGCTTGGGACTTCCGAAGCAGTTGGCGTAGTCCTAAATCATAGGATAGAAGTGTCTTGCCGATACCTGCCAATAAGCGGCCTTGGAACTGTGCAAGAGCCATTGGCGGCTCATCAACCTTCGTTTTGTGAATAAATTCAATTTCTTTCCCATTTTCTCGGAACCTGTAAACATAGATGAAACCAGCACTAAACTGTCGGGGACTAAGGAGCATGTCTTTTCCAGTTCCAACGACTAGGAACGCCTCGTTATCCTGGCTAGCGAAGGAAACAGTCGCTATGCTAACTGCAGCTTCGTTATCCGTAAGATTCACGGTTTGTAACACGCGCTTCTCAGTGACAGGATCTACAACACTGATGCAGGATGCCCAACGGCCGCGGCCCTTTGGGTAGCCAAAATTTTCAGGCGGCAGCATAGTCGCATCTACATTGGCACCGGGATCGGCCAGCAATTGCTCGCGGAGCTCCGGAGGTAGTGTGTTGTTGTCAGATTCAATAGTGTAAAAGTATGGTTGATCTGGATGCTTGATAAGTCGTTTAGGAGTGTATGTGAGCGGTATGGTTTGCTGCAACATGGTATCCGTCAATTTATCAACGGAGAATATCCTATAGGGGTGATTCAAATTAGCTCGATCTATGATACCAGATTCGATGAAAGTCAAGTGATGAAAGTGGTCAGTAGGAACAATTGGTACAAAATTGCGTAAGGCCTCATTGCTAATAGCGTAGGATCCCTATTTATCATCATTCCACAAGGGGAGTCAAAACGGGATAGTTTACTTACTTAAGATTCTGCGCCTGAATGCCGACCATACCCTCTTCACATTGTTCGCTACTGAAATTCCACCCCCATTCAAGATCATTGTAATCCAGTGGGGTCATCATGAAGCCTCTTGTAATTGGGTCGGAGTAACCGAGCCATGTTCTCGAACTCAGTGCTAAGACACATGTTCGGCCCTGAATGGCAACTTGAAAAAGACGGACCGATTTTGGCCCGAGGAATTTCTGGCGAGTATCCGTTAGCTCGCCAGTAACCTCGTCCAGGACTGTCCGTAGATAAACACCCGAGTGGAGTCCTATATGAAGATACAAGGTACGACCACCGGAGGAAGAGTCCTCCATAGACATTATGGATAGCGAAGATGGCGCAGCAGTTAATGCTTGTATGGATTTATTCTCCAGTGTAGATTCAGGGTCGAGGCTGAGAACGCGAACTGTGCAATCGTCACATCCAACGGCAAGGAAGGAGCTTCGCAGACGACCTTCCGGAACATCGCCTAAGCTGAGGCAAGTAACGGTTCCGAACATCTCCTTTTTCTCATCGTACTCGGCGAGTGAACCATCGGCATCCATTTCAAAGTACACAATCTCTCCAGAACTTAGAGCGACCGCAACTTGTCGGGCATTAGTAGACGCCGCGACAATTGACCGATGTTGTGGCGCAGGCCACTCGTTGATCTGGCCATTGATAATATGGCGAATGCCTTTGGGGTGTACTTGAAGGAGACCATCTTCACCTAGCTGTTGTACGGCAAGAGTGGGCACAGATGTAAGAAACCCAGTATCTGACACTTCTTCTACCGTTTCTCCAATACTCAAAACTAAAGTTCCATTGCTGAAGGAGAGAATGATATATGCATCATATTGGTCATCGCGGTGAAGTTTCGTTGTCCATACAGCGGATGGAATACCTGGCAAGTCTGAAGCTACAATTTCATTAACCTCGAGGCCATGCTTCAGAGTTCTGAAAGTGCTCCTCGCTCCATTCCCACAAACCGCGTAGATTTGAGGAGCATCGTCCTCAGTGAGATTTGAAACTTTGCAATCAACTAGTGGATTCATTGAGTCAATACTCTCCACCAGGCTCAAATTTTCGGCCGGTCTCGGATAGAAGTATGCTGGTGTATATGGGGCCTGCGGATCCGTTGGGTAGTCATCGCTAGAAAATTCCAACTCGTCATCATCGTCGCCTAACTTCTCAAATTGGTAAAAATGGTGGTTGCCGAACTCGCTAGCAACAAACAGAAAGCCACTTTTAAGGATACAGAGACTATCGAAAAATTGTGTCAGTAATTACCATGGACAAGATAATAGTAAATGTAGCGGGTTCAGATTGCCTGCGGTAGAAACAGGACCAGGAACTCGTCGGTTAGGCAATCCCTGATCTCAGAATGCAACGGGAAGGGCGACAGATCACTCCCAAATACTAACCTTGTTGAAACTGGTACCGTATCAAAATACTTGATTTTCAACCGTCGAACTTCCCCAGTTGCCTTGCCATCTTCATCTTCGCTCATTTCGATGTTAATCTTGAATAGATCGCCATCTTCTGTTTGAAGGAGGAAAAAGAAAGCGCCCACGTTGCCCTTGAGTTTATGCATGACCCCAGAAACGATCGTGCGCTTGCGTTGGGGATCTTCGGTGGCGCCCTTTCTTCTTGGAATTGGAACGCGAAAGGCGTCCTGATTCGAGTGTCGATATGTAATATTCTCCTCACCACATACCAGGACACCACTCGGGCCATCGTTACCACCTGGTACCTGGAAAAGTATAGATGCAGTAGGATCAACTGCTTCGTGCCATCTCCTGACAACGTGGTTCAGACCGAGATCGAGCTCATAGTAAACAAGCTGTGTCTCAACCTCATCGAGAGCTTGGCTGGAAGGATCTTGGTCTACCTCTGACGTATCAACTTCTAGAGCGGCAAACACCGGGTTCGCATATCCAACATCCAGTGCGGTCAGCGCAAGAACAATAGTGCCCGGTTTATGGGCCTCCAGTGGCGAGGAGATGGTCAGTTCTGCCTGTGCATTCCGGTTGAGCACGTAGACCAGTTTGGTCTTCTCCATAGCAGCGATCAGGCATGCTCGTCCTTTGGGATCGCAGGCAAGATATTGACCGGGAATAACTCGACGAACACCAGATTTTCCAAAAGTCTCTAGCTTCTGCTGCTTGAATCGGTTCTGCTGTGGGATATATTCAACGATCGCAATACGGCCAGAATCGGTCGCCAGTATGATATAGTCTATCCAGCACAATGTTAGCCAACAATGTAATGTTCCATTCAGGTAGCACGGGAAACCGCACCATGTCTCAAGATCCCACCGACGAAGGTTCTAAAAACGCAGCTTTGAATCATTATGTGCAGCTTAAGAGAAGGGCAATCTTGTGAACGTACCTTTATTGCTTCCCGCTAAGCGAAAAGTTGCAATAGACCTGATGATACCAAATACCTCATGCGACAGGAGTGTCGTTACCTTGCCCTGGGATGGGTCAGGTCGCATCAAAGTAAGCCGGGAGCCAGACGCCGAAACGATCTGTTGCTCTCTTGTGCCAGAGAATTGGCCCAAGACAGCCTGGGTGATGGAGGTAGGAGGTTGAATAGTGAGGGAGTACAGGAACATGTTCGACGTTGTGGCCATGTTTTCAGATGTTGCGCAGAAAGCCTGCACGGCTGTCTCTATGAAAGGGTCTCCTTGCAGTGTACTTCAATCTGTCAGTTATCGTGCGTTCTAGGTTGTGAGGTGATTATATTTTGGCATGAGAATCCCGAACTTCCAAATTTTCTTTTCCGTGCTAGGCATCGATGGCATTGGAGCTGAGCTGTCAAGCTTGAATCATCAATCAATGTGCACTGTAACCATGGAATTGGAAGTGGCTGGAGTTAGTAAGGTCTCCACTATAGCATGCGTCCAACCAATGATTGTTGAACGGAATAAATAATCTCCTTTACATGTATATAGGTACATCACAGCCACATGTAAAGCATCTACACTACATATAGGTCCATGATATAGGCCTATGTACCTAAGATATGCTAGAAACCCGATGCTCCAGTGGTTTCCCTCTAATCTAGATGCTCGTATCTGCTCGTACATACACTTAGTCTTTAGGTAGGTACCTAAGTAGGTATCTATACATGCACACTCCCTTGCATCGTACCTTACATACCCACAGGCTACATGTACCCAAGCCAAGGTACCTACAGCATAGTGTACCTACATACCGAACCACGCCAATCGTGCGACTTTATCTCCATCTCCGGAGCTCGACTTTTTTCTGTCCGGGGTGATTTTGTAGCTTGCAATCGTCCCTTTGGCTTGAAGTTCACGCCTATAATGGAATCATTGTCGAGACACGTAGCGTCGAATACCTGCCGGAGGTGTTTGAGGTCCGCGTTACCCAATTTGCCATACTCCCACACAACCCGATCTTTCTCCCAACCCGCATCTTCCTCTTCCCGGTTGACTTCAAATCGATCTGGCCCAGCTATTCGAGCCAAGCTTGCTCTCCGAAAAACTCCCAGCTCTTGCGACGCAAAACGCTCTTTATCACTCTTTGGTCGTAACTCCAAGGTCTCTCAGGAGCCGGCTACTGTCCCAACTAATGCGCCGCCTCACGACCCCGCCTACGCACAACAGGTGCTCAGATCCGATGACCTCTTCCATTCCTTCACCAACTCACCCATACCCGAAATCCGGCAACGTGCTGCTTTCATAAGGCAACACGCACATTGCCCCCACCCTGAACACCGTGCTGCGCGAGCACCTATAGAGCCAGATGATCCTCGGATACCCGTGAGCTCGGGGAGCGTAGCCCCGAGGCATGTCGATTTCGAATGTCCTGACTGCGGGATTCCTGTATACTGCAGCGAGAAAGATTGGGCTGAAGATTATGAGGCGCATCTTCAAATTTGTGATACACTGAGGCAGATCAACGAGGATGAACATGATCTTCGCTCCGGAAGATTCTTTCCTGAATTTGAATATGCTGGTCCACAAATGGAGGAGGCCATTGTGAACATGACTAACTGGGACACATTCCTTTATACGAGAGAATTTGAGGCCATCAATGCTGATCGAAGCATGCGACAAGTCACAAGGCTTTTAACCTACCCGCTCACTATTGGTAGTGTCCTTCATGAGCTCAGTCCTTACAATATTAGAAAGGGTGGCCGACTGACAGCTGAAGGTCTCAAAAGTCTTAGCGCTCTGCGTTACACCTTGCATCCCCCTAGGACTGGTGGTGGCGTGGGAATCAGTGGCCTTCGGCCGGAGGCGCCGCCGGTCCGCATATTTATCCTAGGAGCCCGCGCGGAGTCCTCACTACCGAGAAATGTTTGGGTACAGCTTGCTCACCTCTTTCCCCGAGGCAAGTTTCACTTAAATTTTATTGGTCCAGAGAGCATGGCCAATCGAGATGACGAATTTCCGTTACCGCCTCGGACTGCAACGAATCCCTTCGGCGCCATCGTTGAGGATCGTGTGTGGCCTACTATGAAGATTAGCACGATTGTGGACTATTATCATACACTTCATAAGACGGGCCATTTCTACCCGTATGACCCGTACTTTGATTGCTTTGTCATGTTTCATCCAGGCCTGGGGCACCCAGCTAGCTCGCATGAATGGGCAGAAACCGTACCTCTTCTCCTTGAGACAAAGGCTCCGATTCTAGTGACTGGGTATACGCAGCATGACATGGAAAGAGACATCGCATGGGTGAACAAAACTTGCCACGGTGAATTTGACATGCTGATGGAACCAGGCGAAAATATCTTCCGAAGCCTACGGTGGGATCTCAATGATCTTGACCCGCAGGACATCAGTTGCGGAAACTGGGGAGTGTGGGCTTTCCGAGGCAAACGGTTTGTCCACCGCCCTTTACTCTCAATAAATTATAGCCCTTGCTAACTTGTAATCACAGGTATGAAGCAACTCACAAGGGAGTTGAATGAGAAATGACAGATAGAGGTTCACGGTGACTTCTTCAGTCTAACAGCTTCGTTTCTCCTATATTTGACGACACCGGCCCCATACCGAGCCAATCATATAAAGCTTAGGAACCTAGCTTTACATTTGTATCACTAGTCGTATGGACAATACAATATAGAACGATGTTGTATGTTGATTGTTTTTGAAATGTAAATCGAGCTTGGCGTGCCTAGTAACCCAGTTACGTACCTAGGATTTAATGTATATGTAGATCCAGGTAACCACCGCTTTTCAATACTGACGCGTGCTGTATAGCATAGGTATAACATCAAGAATCTATGCCGGTAGGAGGTAGGCTGAGATATCGGAACGTCCTGTTACTACGTCCTGTTACAATGCCAATGTAGATAAAGTGGGCTACCGGAGGAGGTAGGCAGCCTAATATGGAGTATGGAGGGGCAAAACCTGCTGCAAGGCGGGCACTACTATACTGAAGTACCCAAATTAATCGATACCTAGACCAATTGGAGTGGCGTGCGACAACTACCTAGGTACCTAATTATATGAGTGCCTTATTGAACACCACCATCGACTTCCTAACAAGTAACTGTTGTCGACCTCCTGCGCATTCGACTTGTCCGTATTATTACCTCGTATAAAAATAAAGATATCCCCAAAGTCCAAATCAGATTCTCTACTGCTATCGCTGCTGCTGCTGCTGCTGCTGCTGCTGCTGCTGTTACTGCTGTCGCTGCGTTACACTGGCACATCATCTCCTTCAACCATGGTTGTCACATAACTATCGACGGGGGCCATGGCTGTAGCAATTTCACCTGTATCTTCGATAGATGCCAGTGATCCCCTTTCAGCAAGCTCACACGCGCCCGCGACAACAACAAGCACAGCTTCCAAACAACTCGCAACAATTACAGCCGACAGAAGGCCTTCTGCATCCGCATCCGCATCCGACCCCGCCTCTACCGTTACCTCTGCCTCTGCCTCCGCCTCCGCTTCAGCAACCCCCACTAGTCAACCTGATAAAACTTCGTCATCCCAAGCACACCGCCGTCCTACACGACCTACATCCTCCGAGTTTCTATCCGACAAGGCCACCGCAGCCTTGATACGTCGTTCCCTATGCGCCCACCATTTGACTGACAGAGGCAGGGGTTCTCCTGTGCCAATCCAAGACTTATTGCCTCCTCTCACAAGCCGAAACGATGTCGACTTGCAGCTATATGCTTTCATCTCCATCATACTCAGAGAGTTTGTGCAGAATTGGTACAATAAGATCACTCCTGACGAAACCTTCGTGGCCGAAATCGTCCAGGTAATCGCTCACTGTACTCGCTCGTTGGAACAGAGACTACGAAAGGTTGACTTGGAGAGCTTACTCTTTGACGAACTTCCAGAACTCCTTGCCACGCACATTTCAGGTCTGTCTTCACTATCTTGAGTCTCGGCTTAAGGCACTTGAAGCCTATTGTTACTGGGTTTCGTTGCAACTAACACCTCAAAGCATACCGGACCGCCATAAGGCCAAATACGAAGCCCCCTCTTCAAACAGAGTTGCACCAAATATACCACTCACTTTGCCCTCTACCAGCCTTGTCGCCAGTGCCACAGCCTAGTGATCAGGCTAGCATACGAGCTCAAGCAGATAATGAGAGTGCATATCGCCAACTTCTGGTCCACGGTGTTCTTGCAGTGTTGCTCCCAACCGAGGACCTTGAAAATGAGTGCTTAACGTCACTCATTGGGCAGATTCTTTCAGAACTCGTTATTGGCAACCTGGTCGCCGGAAAACTCTCAGAACCGTGGCTAATATGGGAAATTCTAATCATAATTGTAAGACTCATTCACAGGCGAAACGATTCTGAGGACCCTGATATCCTCCCTGACGAAACAGCAACGACCGCCCGAGACCCGAGCAGCATAGGCGATTCGGCAATCAAAACCAAGCAGTCGTGGTCCTTTCATCAAATATTCTGGTCTCTTGTCCACGTAGTCTTTCTCGTGGTTGGAATGATACGCTTGGTTTTCAGCGTAGGAGCTCTTTCACGGTCGCTACCTCCAAGACCAGATCCAAGTGTTATACGCGTTTTGCAGGTAGAAGAACCTGATTCCACGTCACATGACGCCGGTGACAACACTCATAAGCAGCCTACGAGAACCGCAGTCATCGACTTCCACATATGGCGGTGCATGGGGGATATACTCGAGGTTGAGGCACGAATGCCCTGGCTCCAGGGAGTCCTTTCCATGCTGCAGTTAATCGCTTTGGAAGGTCCAGGTAGAGTCGGCGCGTTTAACGGGACACTTGATAGGTAAGCGAATTGGTTTCCTCCTATTTCTTTATTCAACAGATCGCCCATCACACCGCATACAGCTAAAGTCACCAGACTTGATGACCTTATCTCCTCACCCACAAATGTTACATTTCGCAAAGGGAGAGCCAAGAACCAGTGGCCAGCCCAACAATACTACCCGCTCAAGCTGATGCGGATCCAAAAAGGGGCAATCCAAAAAAGCGCTGTGCCACTCTTCGCTGCCTCCTCCCTGTCATGCTCTTTCTGGCTCATATCACTTCGATACCAAGTTCATTGGCCAATCGTTGTGCGGCCCTGGCCATTCTTCGTCTGACCGAAGGCGCGGGGCTGACATTTATCAGCCATCAGCAAGCTCTATTTACGCGCCCAACTCTACAGCTATGTATACAGGGATCTCCCCGTCCCCTGTGGATTGGTTGGTCGATTCAGTTTGCGTTAGTGTGATGCTACAGGGCCTTGTCCTTCCCCCATACCAGTCTCCAAGTGGTGGCCTTGTACTTGCACGCTGTTCCCTGAAGTTCCGTTCCCGTACGGAATGGCAACTTTCAAGTCCGGGCGGTGGTTCCTTCACGTGTGTCTCTCCTAGTGCACACCAGTCAACCCCCAAACGAGTTGAAGAGCACCAATTACAAGTAACTCAATGAGGCACACCCCTCAACTTTGGTATCTACTTCAGCGAGCGATGCTCCATGAAACGGTCCCAAGGTACTAATACGCGCTAGGTCACTCGGCTCAGGGGGTGGCTTCTATTATCGTGTACCCACACCCTTTGTAGAATCCCCATGATTCTTGGTGTTTCTCTCCCGAGTTGGAAGCTTTTTCATCATTGCAATTAATCATGGATAGACCACAATCCGCAAGTCGTCCATTCCTTGTTCTTCATGAAGCCATGATTGTAACACGGTTCTGCATCCCCAATTGCGACCAATCGGCTCATCCTTGATATTGCATACCAGCAGATGCCGTGCAACGCTACATCTTCTATTTTGTTCTGTTCCACCACTAGGCATGCGTATACCCGAATCATAGGTTCATCCTACCACTACCCCCACGACATCCCAATAACCCGGCCTTCAAGCTTCATTCCTAACAACCGGCTCAACATATGGTTCTTTGCTAATCGTAGACAGACTAATGTCGCATTACATTCATATTCATGTTCTGGATCCCGCCCATCTACCCCCACTTCTTCGAGCGATCCGTGCCGCATTGTTTCCTAATAATGCTCCAGGCGTATCAAATTTGAAGCCCCCCTCATCCGGTGAGCAGTTAGCTGCCTTGCGTCGCAGGTGCGCTAGTGCTCTTTTGGGGGTACTTCCGAAGGCGGTGGGCGAGCTATATTACGGCACAAATAATTGGGCTTCGTCCGGTGTGAAAGCTGACACCATGATTAGTGAAAGCATGAATCTAAGGGCTGGTCCGCCGAAGAATAACTCCGCTCATAATATTAGAGGTAGCACCGATGCGGGACCTCCACACGTGCCCTCTCATAAGAACAACCCCATGATGCGAAATGATGCAACGTTGTCTTCACAGCCCAAAGAGCCCTCGCAGGAGCCCAACGAGTTACACCAACCTCTTTCGGAGGCTGTCAACGAAGAGGAGGAGAGAAGGCTAACCGAGATTGACACGAGTATCGTAGACATATTCTCGGATGCTTATTGTAACAAACACCTAATATACGGCGTCTTAGAGCTAGTACTCACCCGCCTCGTCCCCGAACTCGTCGAAAAGGGTGTCGGTGAACTCTGGGAGGAAAGACTACACTAGTCGAGTAACTCACCTCTTATAATTTGATACCCATTTTGTTTCTAGGCCATTGCCCGTTATTCGTAATCGGCCGTCGCAATTCTGTCACTTTCGTAATGTCTACTAGCATGAAGCGACGGGTTTACATAATAAACGTAAATCTGCTTCATGTTCAACTTAAGTCCTCGCGGACTAAACATGTACCCGCAGCCCTTCCCCGCTCCTGGGCTGTTCTCCAGAGCGGCGCAGATCCTTTATCGACGCCGCTCTGAAACAGGATCTAATAAAAAATGAATAGATAAGGTTGAGATGGAAGAAGAAACGTTGATGGTTGAGACACCCCCAACCGAAATATTAAAAAGTAAATGAACATTGATGGCTAGAATGTTGTGTCCCTCATATCTCCGGCTCAACCCTTTCCAGGATCAGAGACAACTAACTCAGTTCACACCCACAACCGCCTAGTGCCGGAGTTACATAAAACCAAAATGCGAGCGGGAAAGCATGTAATTCAAGTGTATCAACCCATTCCTATTAGCTCGTTTCCATCTTAACTTTCCAGCCTTAAGAGAACAAAAAAAATACGAAGCAGAAAAAGTAAACCCAAATAAAAACAAAAAGTGCCCCGTCATTGATTTGCCCTTGCGAGCCCCCTATTCGTCGGAGATGTCGTTTTCCTCCCTATCCATTTTGTCATTCTCGTTCCTACCGGATCTGTTGTTTGGCGAAATATAACGCGCCATGATGCGTATGCCTTTTTTTTCTTAATTCCGCGCGAGCGATTAGTTCTTTTTAGTTATTTGGGCCGATTGCTCGAAGAAATGTTCTTATTTTGATTCGGATTGTGGTGATGATAATGATGGTGGTGGATATTCTGCTTTCGTGAGAAAGTGGGTATATAGATTGGGTACAGTATAGATAGATCATTCACGATCATTAGGTATAATTCGGCGACGACAGGGGTCTGTGTTCCCCTATTGTGTGAATATCGTTGGTGTCGTGGGACTTTCGGTTGTGTATATAAAGTGTGTTCTTGCTTGCGAACTACGAAGAACCGATAGTAGTAGAGTTGGAGCACGATTATTTCGGATTTGTCGTGAGACGATTGTCTATATTTGCGTAGTTCATGAGGAACGTCCTAAGTCGATAGACATGTCGTAAATTATAGATCAGGTATTAGTCGTAGGCAACGGGGTCGCATCTTCCTTGTAAGGAATACCACATGTATAGTCTAATATCGTTCTCGAGTTATCGAGGCAAGACACATTCAGGTCTCGTATTCAATCAGTGCCAGGCAATGGCGCAAGCACCGAAGCATGAGGAAGTATTAAAAGAGGGTTTTATCCACTCCTTTACGTTGCTTCGTTCTTAACCAAGGACGACACGGTATTGGTCATCTCTGCGTCGCCTTCGGGTATTCTGGATAGAACCCCGAGGCCCTGAGTAGCCGAGCTGGCTTTGGGGCCGCCAACGCCTAGCTTCTCTCCCAGGCGCAAAACCACAAGATACTCATTCGGCTCATACCAGCCCGTGAGCTGGTGTTGCATGAAGCTCAACAGAGTGTCGGCTGCCCGTCTAGCATCGTCTTGGGTTGGAGACGTTGGCGTGGAGCCGACCGTTACTGAGACGGTTCCCGAGTTAGTAGACCTGCCGGCTAAGCTGCTGCTGCTACTCGTGCGATGTAGGGTTCGAGGAGAGATGGCGGAGTCGAGTCCGAAAGCGGGAGTTTGAATCTCGTGGACAGGCGACTCGATGGCAGACGACGGTCCTGTACCAGAAGCACTGTACTTTGGTGTCAGTGGCTCGGTAGTTTGCGCTGGGTTGATGTACTCCAGGGGCGGGATACTCGGTACTGTCTGACTTCGTGGCCGGTGGAAGTTGGCGGTGCCAGACACTACGTCGCCAAACATGCCCGTATTTGGATCAGGCGAAAATGTGAACTGTGATGTTGAGGCCGGGCTGAAGGCACTTCCTGAAAACGTTGAACTCGGTGGGTCGGTAATAGCGCTATTGAGGGAGGTTGTGCTCTGCGAATGCGGATGTTTGTACCCGCTGCTTGCAAAACTCACGTTAAAATTAGAAGAGTTATCCTTGTCCTCGGCTTTACCACTCGTTGCCGAAGATACAAGAGGCGAACCCCGAGGCACCGGGGAAGCGGGCGAGATCCCGCTCGGAGTCTCCGAAACAGATACCGTCGGCGACTCGGTATCTAGCCTGTCTAGACGTGTACTGTCCGGGATAGCGGTCTCAGAGGCCCTACGTATCAGCCTACCAGGACCCATTCCATGCTTCTGCTTGAACTTCTCGATCCAAGCAGTGGTGATCGTCTTCAGGGGAATGTCCGAGCCAGTGCAAAAGACTTTTGCTTTCTCTTCCATCTCGTAGTCGTTGACTAGGACGCCCTTTTTCTGCTGGCCCCTTACCCAATTCGCAAGGGCTCGTTCTATATCCGGGGATGACTTTCCTTTATTCTTCTTAACTGGGGAAGCACTACGATCCTCCTGATTCAGATACTGATCTTTCCTTCTGAGGACCTTTGACACAGTACTGCCAAATTCATTAATATGGTGCTCGGGAGGTAATATGGTCCTTCTCACCTTCGTTCGACACCAAATCTTAGTCCGATATCATGTTGTTTGACACCAGGGTTTTCGTCTGCAAACTTGCACATGTCGCGCCGGTCCTGGTCTGTTAACGTCCTTCTTGGCTGTGATGTGTTGATGGTCGGGAGCTTTGGTTGCTGCCTTGGAGGAGCCGAAACACTAGGTATTGGCACAGGTGATTGGTAATTCTGGGATGGGTTCGTCTGTAGGCTGGGCCATGGGACCTGTCCTGGTGTCGGTATCAGCGGCGGGGGCGGAGGCGGGAGATGACTCGAGAAGCTATTCGATTGAATATTGTGCGTAAAAGGTGATGGTGCTAGGTGTCCTCCAAGTGGCTCCGATGGCAGCCCATGTGTCATATGCTGCATGCCATAGTATTCCTCCTGATAGTTCGCCATCGGCATATGGCTGTAGGAGTGTACACTGACCCATGGGCTATTAGAGTATGAGGCATCATGGACAAGCTGGTCATCCTGATCAGCGCTAGTGGAGGTAATCATGCTGTTATGCATGTTGTATGCAATCGCTTTACTATCTTCAAGCGAGGGCCCTGGAGTACAGACGAACTGTAAGCAACGTCCAGAGCAATGACAATATTCAATATCTACTACCAATGTAATTTAGACTAGTGCTGGCCTTAGCAGAGACCCATCGGAACGGGAGGCTGCGTGTTGGCAAAGGTATGGGGCTACCAGCGTGTATCTGGCGAATTGGGCTCTACAAGCGGGAGACAGCATACATACCCAGTGAAGCAATTGGCTTGTGGGAGGTGTGTGGACGTTGCCGTGTAAGTCAAGGTACTCGTGTGCGCTTCGAAGATGCAGTAATGATGACCGTTTGGTGTTCGGAAGACCTCTATTGGAATAGTGAATAGGAAGATGTGGGAAGACTGGATTCAATATGTAATGAGCGTGATCTTGCGTACACCCGGGGACGGGAGGAGACAGCCGAGTCGTAGATGCACCAACCAACAAACATTCAGATCTAGCCTTTCGGTCTCAGAGTCGGCCCAACTCTTTCAAACTTTAGCTCCAAGTACGAATGTTTGGTTGAGATAATCTCCTCGGCAAAATTTCCACCTAGTCTCTTTGTGTCGGTACATTAATGAACGACAATTACTAGTTCCCTTCTCTAGATACTCGGCGCTGAGGTAGGTCGATAGTAAACTGCGTAGGAAGTAAAAAGGTATAGGATAAGGTTGACTCTACCAACTTCTAGCATCGGTCCAAACTAAACGTCGAAATGAAGGACGGGGCCGAGATGGAGTTATTCGCAGCCAAGTCGTCGACATACGACTATCCAGAAGCACGGCGAAGGACGGTGGGCACAGACATGTGGAGGAGCCCATACATGAGCTACATATGTATGTTTGTATGCAGCAGCAGGGGTGTGTAAGTGCGTGCCGAGTCCGGGGCTCTTCAAATCCCCAGGGGATGCGTGGTCGTAGCTCTCGAGGGATAAGACCGGGCCAACATGCGGTATGACAGGCCTGACAGAGCAGGGGTGTTTCTTTAAAGGAATATGGGTATGTCAGTAGGTAGTCCAAAAAGGTTGGACTAGGTCACTTCGTTGGCTCGGCGTGTGGAGGATGCCAGTCCACAATGTTACCATGGGTTTTTGCTTGTTAGAGCAAAATCAGACAGGGGAGTGCCATCCTGAAAGTACAGTACGTATACACAATTAGTGCTATAGACAAGGTTAATTTGGCCAGTCCAGTTGAATTATACTACGCTAGATGAGAAAGTCGGTAGAAGACACAAGCTACCGAGAGGCGGTAATTCCGATGAAACACGAAAAAAGTATTTGCGTTGACGAAGGAGATGGAAACATACGGTGCTGCACGTCAAATAATCGAAGCTCGAGATATCCAAGGATTTCTCTTAATCACCGACTTCCCTATTTGGGTAATTGGCACAAAACAACGTGGCACTCACAGGTAATAACAAGTTGTCAAGGCTGATCCTCTAAGGCTGTCCGACTGTCTGTCCATCTGATATGCACCTGACTAGTCATTACCAAGGGACTTTCGCAAAGAGTGCTCTACACTAGAATATGGTGGTTTAAAGAAGCTAGTGAATACCGTAAGCTCTTCCCGATCTGGTGATCATACTGCCGTCCGGAGCTGAGCCCATATACACTACACTGGAAACGGACACCGTTCGCTCCCGCTCAAATGTGGGCTTGGAGAGCTACGTATCTACCAAATGAAAAGCAATTGGAATCAACCGACAGGGCAAATTGGTAGCGGTGTAAGTTCTGGAGATGCGGATACGACGACAAGCCCTACCCAAGACCGATTGCTTCTTCGAATGTGGGATCCCCACTGGAAACCGGCGGGAGAGAATAGGTTTTCTCGAACTTCCTCCAGCTCGTCTACCGTCGTATTATCCTACGTGTGCAACAGTATCCAGGCACCAAGAGAAGCAGGCGAGCATAGCGCACATCTCTCAGGTCAGTCCGGCCTAGATTCAGTATCCAGGTGGCCTATCTAGCAGTATCTCCAGGCTTGGAAAGCCCCATGTGATAGGGTCAGCAGCCTTTTGTTATCATAGTCCGAGCTAATTCTTCAAATGAGGATGCTAGATGAGGTATTTGGCGACGGCCGTGAGGAACTCGGCTTCCCTTTTCGTTCCACTCCCCAAGGGCTCTCGACGGCTGACTAGCAGGGGCTGGAACAGGGTACAGATTACACAATGGTCCACCTCCCCCATGTCGTGTACACTACTACTATAAGTACAACCTGCACTCACTATGCGTACAGTGGCTGGGTCTCATAGGGCGAACTCGGGTCACTCCCTGCCACCTATACCACGGTAATGTTCGATTCTACGCTTTTTATTCGATGAATATTGTACTAGAGAGCAAGAAACTTGAATACCTACTCTAAGTACCATTCCTGATAACCCCTCATTATCCACAGAGTTTGAAAATGCGAAAATGCGCCTTCTCATCAACCCACTTGATGACGAACTTCGCATTGCGCTCCCCGTTAGAGACCATAGTGCTTCATGATTGCCCTTTTCCCCCGGGACAATTTAGTACAATAGCAACCTTTTGCGAGATTGCTTCTCTTTCTAGCTCGACGAAGTCGGTTATGATCGGAGGGTACCCTAATAAGCATAACCCTTAGGAGAATGAAAGAGGGGAGAGAGGGGTGGGGAAGTATTCCAGTCAAGTCGTCCTCAGCAAGCCATCTCCACCTTCTATCACCACAATAGCCATTATCTCCGTCTGTAAGACGACGTTAACCACCTCAAATTGAGATGAGCGGCATTCCAGGGGCCTAGCTCGCCGAGGCGATTGCACAACAGGGGGGGTGTCAAGCCGAGTCTCTTGAACACTCCCGACGCCTTTCCCTCACTCCATGACTCCACATCCAAGAGTGATTGAGAGCCTCTCAATATACGCAAGCCTCAAAAAGAAAAGAGGAGGAGTGGAAATCATCATGCGGCATTGATAGCAATAGAACGTCATGCCAGCCAGGATAAGGGCCTTAAGATTACCACAATAGACGCATTACCCGGTTCCAGCATTGAAGCATACCCCAGGTACTAGTATAACCATTATAGCCTCAGTAATCGTCCTTGTTTTGGTGTTCTATGTAGTGTAATAGGATAGTGTGCGATAGATTAGGTATTTGTACTCGAAGAGGATAGATAACAACAAGAAAGAAGTATTTATCCTTCTAATACTACAACTATATTAGTATAGGTATCATCGGTGCGCTGACATTACTAGGGGTCTTGTTCTCGGCCATATCGTCCTTTACTTAGTAGTACACTATACACTATAGGATAAGTATAGGTAGGGTTGGTTACGTAGCACGAGAAATGAAACAAGACGGTCAAGCCCAAAACCAACAATATGTCATTATACACTCTTCATTTTTCTCTGGGGCTGGCGGCCACTATCTTAGGTAGATCTGGATAAAACATGGGACGGCACTGGAACGGGCCTTGTTTCCACTTCCCTCACCGAACTATAGCTGCATATCATCATTCTTCAACAAAATCGAGTCAAGCCAACAATAGTTTAGTTAGTGAATAGCGCGCGATGCTTGAGGTGCTGGTTCCTCAAGCTTCGCGACCGAAGCAACCATAAGAACAATAGCACTAGATCATACTAACAGAGCGCTTTTTTTTTTCGGATCAGAAGCGAAAATCTCGGCGACTACCATACAGCGATTGGGCAGAAATGGTCAGGAGGTCCAAGCGAACCAGACCAATTCCGTGCACCGGGCTGCCTTCCAGTTGGTCGGCTTGTATCTGATCCTTGGCTATGAATGCCTAATAACTCGCAAGAGGCGTGAGGAACTGGGAGGTCGACCCTGATTGAGTTTAGTGCTTTACTATGTCGTATACTTACATACAAGTAGTAGTAGTTGTACGCACAATGTAGTAAACATATATGTATCAGTACATTATTTCGAATACTGCGAGAACCAAGACGTGTGTGTTACGCAAGGCAACGCGGCTGCGCAAGAATCCGATCTGCGAGTGTTCTCTTCCTATTCGAGCCAAATATCGGCAACTCTTCCCTGAATAGTATACTTCTGTTGTGAGGCTACACGGTCGCAAAATGCCCGCGGTTGTGACCCTAATATTTAGCCCCTCGCGCTGTGTTACGGAGAATATTAGTACAGAGCTGCAGAGATGTCTGTGGTCAAACCTCAACGTAACGTCATGTCTAGGTAGAACCCTGGTTTGCCTGATAATGAATGCACCATAATAAGCTACTACACTACAGTGTTCTGCTTTAGCCTAGCTAGGGACAGCCCCTGACCAGTACCCCGGCGATAGTCAGAGCCTAGGTATAGAACAAGCTAGGGCACGACCCGAACTGCGATAGCTACTTGTCTACATAGTAGGCCATGCTTAGTCGAGGAATAGTCGAGTCGCTTCCCGCGAAAGCGGTCCTCATTGAAAGCAGTTATCACGCAGAAATTTCCTAAAGGCGCTAAACAGCCAACAAGATTCATTTTCAAGAACACAGCACGCCATTTCATCTGTGGGGATTCGAGTCTGAGTATACACTACAGTAGTATTCACATACTAACAGGGGTTCTTCCCCAGGTTCATTGTTCACCAGTCGGCAACTGCTTCTCCCATAGGTACTACATTACACACTACCTAGATAGTACCTAGGTAGTGTACAGTCAATGGTCTTGGTGTATAGGTGGGTGGTCGATTGGGATGTTCACAGCTTCGCATTGTGTTGCCAAAATCACGCTATTGAGACAACCCCGAACCAAAATCGTAAAATCAGCTTCTCCTTTCAGCGATAGACTTGTTCTAGCCTAGTCGCCGACTAGCCGAACAATAGGCAGGACGCGATAGATCATTTTAGTCAAGACTACCGAGATCGTTGAGCCATGAATCGTCAGCTGTTGGATAGGATTGAAGGAGAGAGTGTCTTATCCTTCCCCCAAATATCGTATGGAACTTTCTCCACGATTGTATGTTAGTAGACTATTGTGGACATGGCCGGCGGCTACAGCAGCGCTGTGAAAGGCTAGAACAGGGGACAATCCACCCCTCGGCCTTTTGTTGGAGGGACAGTCTTGAAGCTAACTGGCCTGGACGCCTGAGTGGTTGTCAAAAAGCTCCGATCGTTTACGTGCAACGATAGGATTAGGCCAAGCCCACAACCGGCAATATTCATGTCTCACTTCCTTACAGAGTTCATCGTCCTATTCTCCACCTACTTGCACACCGTATACCAGCAGGGTGTTGTGGAGCATGTCTCAACGGCTACTATACAGCAGACTAAAATTGGTCCTGCATCCCGCATGCTTTCGTCGGGAAAGGCGGCCGCATCAGACGTGGCCCGATTGCTGCAGGTCCTCGTCTAGGATCACTGACCATTTCATCATTGGGTGATGCGGCTTACTGCCATGAGGGTTTGGCGAGCACGAAACCTGCCAATACCCCTCATTACGTCCTTTGCAAAATCGTTACCCGTAACAATTTCGCTATATTTTTAATTGCACATTCTATATGTATCCAAGTAAGTAATTAGAGGAGGGTGGATCCACGTATAAATCGATTAGAATAATTAAGAATAATGATGGCTTTCAAGTAAGGTAAATTTTCGTGCCCAACGGCGGCCATTTCTCCAGGTCTATGTTTTAGGCTTCCCATGCATGCATGATGCTTGTTATCAGCAAGGGCCTACGCCCCTAAGCCACCTAGGTAGATTGAATTTCATCGTAGTGAGGCTACATTGTCACTTTTCCCTCGTGAATTGCGATAGGAACGGAAGCGAAACACTATCCAATCATGATCCATCAAAGGCATATTTTACCTCATAATATGACTGATTCTCGAGGCCATGATATTTATCGTGCATATCTTGAATCATGCCCTGTCCAGAATCAGATGCTGGCAATCTGCCTGTAGCGTGCCGCATCGGCTGCGGCCTCGTCCCTGACCCGCCGACCGGCAAACAACCATGATGTATTGGTCGCGCATATCGGCCACCGGCCTTGCACGGATGAACAACTTCATAGATTACAGCATGTCGATGTATAGCACAGGTGCGATGTGCTGTTGGAACTGATCCAAAGGCTCGGCGTCACACCGGAGCGCGGAAGCCGCGTAGTAGACCAGTCTTGGTATTCACCGGACGTCCTTCCACACGCGAAACCGAGGTGCGAAGGCGATTGTCCCGAAATGAACAAATCATCTCTTCATAATTGTAACTATAGTGTACGAGGTTAGCATATGGCCAATAGCCAGCCACCGGGTGTACGCATCGCGTATTACCTATGTCCTCATCGGCTAACTCATGAGACAGCCCCACACGTTGCGGTTGGTGCTTCACAGACTTTCCGTAGACGATTGCAGTTTTGAACTGCTCGACTATACTTCTATGGATTGCGTTGCACTTTCAGAATGCTCGGTCAGCAACACCAGCTCCCCTTTACGGCGTAATTTCAAGGATGGCCACATACAAAGTCTTCAACCGTGCACTTAGTGGAACGGAGCACGACGGGCGCCGAATAGTCCGGCATTTTACCCTTCGGTTTCGTGTAGACACGTACTAACTTCAGTTTTTCCCACCTAGAAATAGTGTATGTTAGCTATGACGCAAAGTTCTTCCGTCACGCACGTGTCCAATACATACATCACTTCCATCAGCTCATCGACGTTCCACCCATGCTCAGAGCTAATAGGTACTGCATTAGGAATGCGATAGAGGAGATCTAACTCTTCAATGCTTATAGCATCAATCTTGTTAAGCACGTAAATAACCGGGATATAGCTGCGACTCTTAGCTTCAAGAACATCGATTAGGTCGTCAATGGTCGCATCGCAACGAATAGCAATATCCGCTGAGTTGATTCGGTACTCGTTCATCACGGCCTTGATTTCGTCATGATCGATATGCGTTAGGGGTACCGTGCTCGTAATATTGAGGCCACCCTTGTCCTTCTTCTTGAAGGTAATGTTTGGCGGCTCTTTGTTAATACGGATTCCAAATCCCTCTAATTCTGACTCGATGACTCGCTTATCTGTCAAGGGTTTGTTCACGTCTAGGACAATGAAAATTAGGTGGCACGTCTTAGCAACGGCAATAACTTGGCGACCACGACCTCTTCCATCTTTAGCTCCTTCAATAATACCGGGAAGATCGATCATCTGTAATGGAGCACCTGTTCGAACAAGTCAGACTGCAGTATATATCGATGTGAAAAGCGAAGGGTCGTTAGACCACGACACAGCGCCAGGGACGCCAAGGGGTTTGAGAAATTACGAGAGCCTACCATTATACATAACTTGACCAGGCACGGAGGTCAAGGTCGTAAACTCGTACGCTGCTGCCTCGGAGTGCTGGCCAGTAAGTCTACTCATGAGAGTACTTTTTCCAACAGATGGGAAGCCGATAAAACCAATACTAGCAACACCTGTTCTGGCAACGTCGAAACCTGCTCCTCCGCCGCCTCCTCCGCTACTAGACGGTGTAAGCAATTCTCGCTTCAGCTTTGCAAGTTTTGCTTTCAGTTGGCCAAGATGGAATGAAGTGGCTTTGTTTTTTTGAGTTCGGGCCATCTGTAATGATACAGCTGATTAGCAAGGCTATGCCAATCACAGTGGTGGCAAGACCACACATACTTCGGCCTCGATCTCCTTGATCTAGTCACTAGTTAGCAACGATGAAAGCATCTTTCTATTTACTGGAGTTTACCTTATCCACGGTCGTCGACATTTTGAATAGCCAATACTATAAGTAATGCCTGCTAATGAGATGGTGATGTCAATCTGGTGTTGTTTAACGATGCCCACGTGGACGAGAGGTAGAGAGCAATTATGGTGGGGCAAGGTTCAAGAAATTCAGCAGTGATGTCAAACCCCGCAATTTACCGGTGTTTAGCCACCAGCTCAAAGATAATATTATTTATCTTACAACGATATTCGTTTATTGATACAGGCATATTTGGCTACTTCCCACGTGCCTGGGTACCTCTAGACTAGTGACTCGGTCTACTTATTATGTATGTAATTTTGAAACGCCAATATGATTCTTTCAAAATGCATTGTGGTTTCAGATTCTAGTTGTCTCATTAAGGGAGATCGAGGCCTGTCAAGTCAGTGCTTAAATAAAAAGTTAAAGTTTGAGTTTGCCATAGGTATGGATTGCTACTAGAATCAAGTGGTTCCTATTGACATCATACGGGTGGTTGACTTTCTCTCGAAATAATGCACGCTTCTCCCATCGATAGTCACGGCATTGCTATAACCTATTAGTCTGAGGGTCATTTGCTACCAAGCGATCAGCTTCATCAAATTTCGTAAGCTTTACTAGAGCCTTGAGGCGTGATTGGCACTGAGATGTGCTCGAAGAGTATCTATACAACATTACACCTTGTTACCATCTTCTCGATAAATTAAGGCGCCAGAACACTAGGCCAGATGTCAAAGTCCGCCGACCCCTCGAAGATAGCAGATGAATGTGCGTGAGTCAATTCTAATACGAAGCAGCTCTACGTGGTACACGAGTTTCTATTGTATGAACTAGCCGGGCTACTGGAAATTGTATTCTTCTAAAGGTTTTCCTTGTGTTTAACAGTCGTGGTGATTCTCATTCGTGAGCCCCTCTAACACATACGTCTATATGAACATCACTCACTAGGTTAAAAGTGTTTAATAAGAAGTCAACTAATACCTGAATCTCTCTAGGTCTGCTAGTGCTGATTCGCAGCCAGTCGTTTTCTAAAGTTATCATATTCCAACGTGAGTAGAAACACTTTAAAATGTCAGAGTTCTCTCGATAGACGCCGATTACAATGACTCACAGTATTTCTCAAACTACAGGTGAGTTATTCTGGGTTGTTTAGTCGAAGTTAATCATTCTCGAGTCGGCCTGGTTACCAGGGTTTCTGGGCTCAAGAACAAGCAGTACAACGGAAGTTCCGTATATTCCATAGACGCCCATTTATTCTCACAACCCATCTTTCGTCTCCGCTATTACCTGAGAAAAATACCTAATCATAATTCATTATATTACTATCTAAATTCGACCCTAAGAATCGTGTTTATCTATCCTCAAAACACAATGAGGACGGTGATTGTAACCATTGGAGGATTGGGAGTGGACGGCTCACTCTAAGTGCTTCGTGTAGTTAAATCTGCAGGATATGACGAGAACCTATATTACATATGCAATGCTTTACGATTCTGACCATGAGTATGCAGGAAACCGAAGGTAGTCAAATACCCAAGTCGAAACTTGTCTACCTTCCGTACTCTAAAGAACCACCCCTCGTGTCTAATTTAAGGACCGAAAGTCTGTGTGATACTAACCTCCACTTCCTCTGGACTTCGCTTGAAGCTAAAAGAGGAGGTGGTCATTATATGGTATGATGTAATATTAAGCTTCAAATTACACCGTCAAACCATTATTTTTAGATCGCATGCGAGAAACTACCCGAATGCCTGCAATACTGAAACATCATTCTATCACAAAACCTTATCCAGACTACAGCCTCTTGGCCGATGCTATATAAACTAACTCGGCAGATAATACTAGCACAGATAGAGCTTCCTTCTTTGCGCAATAACAATAATTCATTACTGGATTTGCCAGCAATTTAAACTATAACAACGGCGATAACTAGACCGAAATGTGAACTAGACAGACCACTACAGAACGGAAATTACGTCGTCCCAACTCTATTAGAGTAGCCATAAACTGTTGTCACGGAAAAAACGACGCTGTTAATTCCATACTGGAATTAACGGTATATATATGATCCACTTCTACGCGACAACTGTGACTCAGGAAAAGTCATATTTATTGTCTGCACCTTAGGCCCCGCATGCCTTTGGATATCGAACCCTACACAAGTCAGGACATTTACCAGCTCCTCGGTACAACAACGAATATTTAATATATCGCCTTCGGACAAGTAATTGAAGTTTGGCTAGGAAGCTGGGCCTCTTTTTTTTAAAACCCGAATTTCAATAATCACGCATGTTTCCTTGTCTATCTTGTCTCCCACTCTAAATTTATATTTCCAGTCCCGATGAGTCCACGCCACCATGCAAACTTACGTTATGAAAGGCATTATGGAGGTTAGGGGAGCAATGAATGGGGGTAGGATTGGATATCCTGTGCGGCTACCTGAGCCTCTATGGGCTTAGAACTATACTTCAATTCTTGGGATGGAAGACGCTTTCGATAGTCACCTCGCCGCACACATCGACGCACAAATAGTTAGCACATACCACGGAGAGTTTCATCAAGTTTTATTTTAAATGGTTTGATCTCTCTATCCGCTAAATGCACTATCCGTAGACAGTTTTGCGTTATGAGTATTTGTTGTCGTGTAGAACCCGTCAGAACCCAGGTATAGGAGTAATATGAATACTTGTTGTGCCACAAAGAGCCTAACACTAACCAACCTTGAAATACCTATCATAGACAAAGTATCTTCCATATACTAAGAGCTGTAACTATAGGTGACAGCCCTGGTTGTGGTATGCAGGCAGGTGGTGGAACTAGTATTGAGTGAATAATAGACCTTTCCTATGAGTAGTCTTTGTTAACAAAACTAGTTTTTCAGAGGAGTTTAAACACAGTGACGATATGGAAACACATAGCGAAGTGTACGTTTATTTACAAGGCTAGAACTGCTACTCAAGTTTGGCAACCCACCCAATTTGGCACTCTAAGGCGGTCCGAATAGGCAATATCATGTGCCTTGTATTGCTGGTGGAATGCCGCCGGTCTGGTTCCGAACTCTTCGCACAACAAACAATATCCATATCAACCATTGAGTCGAATGTTGATGCGCAGTAAGTTCCGAACTCCCTGGATAGCTAACCCTATGCTACGTATAGAATGTTACTCCATTCCAAATGTAATATTTTGATAACAGGAGCCTTGATGGACTACCATCCAGACAACTCTCGTAGATAGCATATTTCAACGACGGTATTCTCCATACGAAATTAGGGAGCGAGAACTAAAGTGAGGAGATATCTAAAGAACTTATTGTGTAAATATGTAGTTGAATCTAGGTAATTAGATCGATGTATTGCCGAATTGTATATGACTACGACATTGAATCGCTTACATGCTCCCATAGCTGGGGGATGGGTGCCTTAGATAAGGTAGACTAGACATGCGTTAAATATATCGTCAGTGTTTCATCTCGGCATAGTATAAACACGATAACATGATGGATACTAGAAAATAGGGGGGTTATTTGGTCTTGGGTGCATTCGACAGAAACTTTTCTGTAGCTCACTTACGCACGCACACAAACACGCGCGCCCGCGCATGTACATATAGGTATAAGCCAGGTACGTACGCGGAAATATGTAGCGTTATTCCGATGTACGTCTAACTATAGATGGGTATTTTTTATAATATCGTTGACTTGGATGCGAACCATAAAAGGCTAGGTAGGTATACTATGTACCTATATTGCGTACATGAAAGCCTCCCGAATGCTTCAGCCAAGCCCTTAACCATTATAATTGCATATATGATAATCATGCGTCGCATATGTACATACCTATAGTCCCGGGGTCGTACCTAGGTAGATGCCTCTAGGTTACCTGGTAGTAGAAAACTTTTCGAAGTTGGCCACACAACACAATTCCGCCTGGCACGACTCAGCGGTCTAGCGGTAAACGACAACATGGCGGCAATAGCCTACGTTTGTGATCTCGCCACAAGCCCAAATCCGGCCCAACTCTGCCAGCTCTTCTATGTACTCAGCGCCGCGGCGGTGCTAATGGTTGCGGCGGTACCGGACGCAGCGCAAAGGTTACTAACGCAGTATGGTGCACGAAGCTCTGACAACCCATCGGATTCACCTGCCTCTCAAAGCCGCAAAGATCCCGGCCGAGAATCCGATGACGGGAAAGCAGGACTCTTCTCTCAATTCATTTCTCGTCTCACATCCGTTGGCAAAGTTCCACATTCATGGTTTATTCACTTTTATATTCTTTCTCTACTCTGCACTGTATTTTGGGCCATCCAATTCGTCACCCACGGACGCGTGCTGCATCTCATCGTGATGAATCAGCTTTCCAAATCTGAACCATCTATGACCCTGGGTCAAGTTATTCTTGTCTGGTGTTTAATGGGCCTCCAGGGTGCAAGGCGCTTGTACGAGTATGTGGCTGTGCTACGACCGTCGTCTTCTAGGATGTGGATTATCCATTGGCTCCTGGGAAATGCCTTTTACTTATGCACAAGTGTATCTATCTGGGTTGAAGGATCAGGTAAGTTGTGACGATACCTACAAGATTTCTTACCTAGCACTGATAAAGATAAAGGGTCAATACAGGGTTCTGGCCAAAGCTGTCCTGGTATCGACTTCCCGTCCTTGAAATCAATTTTTGCGAGCTTAGTATTTCTAATTGCATGGTTCATGCAATATCGATGCCACCAGCACCTTGCTGGCCTAAAAAAGTATTCGCTTCCCGAGGACGGTTTGTTTCGGTACCTGGTGTGCCCGCACTACACTTGTGAATGCTTGCTCTATCTGTCCATGGCAGTAGCGGCAGCTCCCAAAGGTCAGTTTTGTAATCAGACTCTCACTTGTGCAGTGCTATTCGTTTCCGTCAATCTCGGTGTCACTGCAAACGGGACCAAACTATGGTATGAGGAGAGATTTGGCAGACAAGTCCAAGGGAAGTGGAAGATGATACCCATTGTGTTTTGAGTTCGGCGAATTGAATCGAAACAATCATTCACTTCTTCTGGTTGAACACGAGTTTGCTCCCTAACTTGGAGACACTTATTACGTCTCGATAGGTTAAACTGGTACGCGTTTGGCGTAGGTTCCGGCCGTTATGAAACGCCAAACCCGGTCGTAGTAAGGTCCAATTAGCAATTGTTTGTTCTGAGAGCTCGATGTCTTCCATGATATCGTCAATGCCATGAAGATACTCCGTGTAGAGATCTGCAGTTGTGATTAGAAGGCTCCTGGGTTCTTGCAAGATTCTCCAAATCGGATTTTGATTAAGCGTCCCGTCCTCCTTCGTCTCATGGATATTTAGACAGATGCTGGCACCGAGGCTCACTGTACAGACAACTGGATGGTAGGCGGCGCCGTCTTTATGTGGCATTATACCAATACCTGGCGGGTAACTGTTGACAAGTACGTGATTCGGACGCTTGCGGTGTGAGTAAACTTATCAGTGAAGTTGAAAGGTATGTTGTTCTTTACCTTATGAGGACTATCGGAGAAAATGTGCGACTGTGGGCCTGCCCCTTGTTCTAGAGGGAGTGATCGCAATCGGGTAACAATGGGTTCTTCAAGCCATGACGGCAGTGGTGTATCGACAAGCTTGTTATTGATGAGATCTGACGGCCAGGTTTGCAATCGGCGTCGACTGAGCTGCTTCCACCGGGGCTTCGGCGCAGACTCTATCTTTTCGAGAATGAGCGTTTCTTCATCTTCGGTAATAAACTCTGATATGTAAAAAGCAGCACGAGGCAGCTGAAGGACTCGCGCATGATCGAGGGATAGTGGTAGCGAGAGCTTGCTCGGAGAGTCCATCGTTGTGTCTCGGTGTTGGCGGTAAGTAAGTGGGCACTAGCAATGAGTCTTTCCAAGCTGACACTCTTCCTGCGAGACTGGCATCGTCTTCAGGCAGGGAATAAAGGTAGGATATTGGCCGTTGTTACCGACCATGACAAGCAGAAATCCTAGCTGGAATGTGTCGATGAACAGGAATCTCGAGCCTTCGTTGTACAAGGCTCCCAGATGTGCTCGTATGTCTGTAACACTGATCCCTGAAATGTGATGATGCAATTGAAAGGAGATGGTCCGAGGGTGGGGGCGGAGGACGATCAGTTTGTTGCGTTGGTCTTGATGATCGCTTCTGTATTGGGGGCCTAGGTACGCCGCTTTCGTGAGGAGGAAATTGGCTACCGAAATGTGGACATTAGGTATAGTACATAGTTGTGGAGGGCGTAATTCAATGCTCTTCGGGTAGACGAGATAGATGGATGAATAAGATGAGAATTGAGGGAATAGAGAAGAGATAGGCAAGCAAACAGCCGGGCAGACGGGTGAGCGGGCGAGCGGGCGGGTAGGGCAGGCAGACAGGCGGACAGGCAGGCAGGCAGGCAGGCAGGCAAGTAGGCAGGCAGCAGATTGATAAAAAAAGAGATGGGTGGGAGAAGAGGGGCGCGGGACCGTGTTTTTGGGCTTTGGATGGGTTGATTGCCTTGGTTTTTTCCTATTTATTCCTATTTATTTTTATTTTTATTTTTCTAGTGTAGTGTTGGCTGACTTGGAGGGGAAAGCTGAACAGGGGTGGGAAGAAAGGCAATTTTGCGGCAATACCGGCCTTTCCATGCAGGCTTTGGCCCAATCATGAGTGTCCAAGCAACACAACATCATGCTGGAGCAGCTGGAGCTAAAACCAAGGTGCATGAAGATGTAGAGAGGTAGAGAGATGCTTGGACGCCTCTGGACGCCTCTGGGCGCCCTGGACGTCCTTGGTCACTGGCATAGCCTAGCCCACCACTTCCCACACCTCTGCCCACACCACCATAATATAGACTAGGCCATAAATGGTATGGCGGCGCCTCCTTTGACCTGGTCTGGCAGCGCTAGTGCCTTCTTATGTGCACTACTAGTAGGTACACTCGTGTAGGTAGTGTGGTATAGGACCAGTGTAAATGGTCTGAGCCTGAGTCTGAGTAGAGTAGATCTAAGTAGGTATGTAGTATAGACAGACCTCGAAAAGAAGTCTCGTGGATCCGTGGTGTATTGTATTATGTACACTGTACCACACTGGCTACATATGTAGCCTACTGTACCCAGTGTACACCCTACCTAGCTATCGAATAGTAGTGTACTAGTAATAGTAAGTGTGTGGTAGATGTGTACTATAATGTAGGTAGAGGTACATACTATCTGTACGGGTATATCTAAGTAGTCTATATACCAAAGTGTTGTGGGTGAGTATACCGATACCGATAGTATCTAAGTGTCATATCCATTCAAACTGGGCGTACCTACCTACCTACCTCCTACATACTTCTTAACATAATTCTTGGTACACTTCCCTACCTCCTACTTGTAGGTACCTAGGTAGGTGTTGAAGATATCAGGCGGGTTATGGGCACCTATCTCTAGCTACTGCGCTGTCTCTGTTCGCTGCCGCCAATTCCCCTGTAGTGTACATATGTACATATATCCTAGCCCACCCAAGTAGTACCTACGTATGTAGTGTAGAGGTAGGTGTAAGTAGTGTACATAGGCTACAGTAGGTACTTGTAGCAGGTGGTAGGTGGTAGGTACCAAGTAGGCAATATTCATGGGCTGGTGCTCTTCTCCGTCCTAATCTCTACTGTCAAAACACTACTCCCAACTCTTCACACTCTTCACTCTCTTCACTCCTCCGTTGCTCTTGTGCATCCTAATCCTATCCTATCCTATCCTATCCTCTCCCATCCATCTACCTAGGCTAGCACTCCCTCAATTCACCTTTCGCCATCCACAAAACACAAAACAACATTCTCCAATCCGCTCTCGTTACTCATTTACCCGTCTTATTTGCCACTAGCATTCAGTCCCAGCAGCAATAAACTTCGTCTATTGTCAATACGCGTTTGCCTGATCCTAGTGCTAACTTGAGCTTGAGCTCATCTTTCGCCTGCCACTCTGGTATAGTTGTTCTCGTCCCATCTTTGATCGCCTGCTTGACTTGTGACCGCCCGACCGAGTCTTTTGGTCTTACGACGCGCGAGACATTACGACAGTGTAGATACTTCCACCACCACAGGCCATCCCACGGCCCGCGCGACCACTAGCCAACGTCCTCGACGAGTGGCCATCATGGTGTACTGTATGAGACCCTGGTATATGAATTAAATGCTATGGATGCGCAGAATGCTGCCGAGTCCTCAAGTACGAAGCAGCTCGCTTCCCCAAAGGAAGGAGACTCGGGCGCTGACGCCCCTAAATCAAAGTCGGCCTCTGCGACTGCGACCAACGCCCTCAAATCACCCACCAACAACAAGTTTGCGTCTTTAGTCAATGACTCTCGGCCCGCGACAGTTTCATCCAGCGCACTAGACGAAGATGCTGCACTCGACCAGAACTCGGACGCCGAGACAATCGTCTTACCCGGCAAGGATAGCATCTCGCCGTCGAAGCCTCGCAAGGTCATTAAACACGAGGACAAGAGTGATGAAGAGATAAATAGCATCCCTCGGCCCCGCAAATCCTTGAAAGATGCGAGAGATGCGGATCGTAACGGGAGCCATTCCGACGATGCTACTTCGATCTTAATAGGAGGCAGGAAAAAAGGCCATCTCGAAAAAGAAAAACAACGAGTGAAGGATAGCACAGGTGCAAATGGTTCCGCCCCTAACTCTCCGCTAGTTCACAATACCACCAATAACGAATCTTCGCATAGACGTCGCAAGTCCGGCGATGTTCAATCTGAATCTGGGTCTGAGTCCTCAAAGTCGCGATCGCATAAAGTATCCCACAAGGATGAGGCCAAGTCAGTAGAGAGGCCTTTACCAGGTAAACGAAAGACAGTCAAGACAGAATCAGATGATGATGGAGAGATGCGCAAGGCTCGGCGACAGCGCGCCTCGGATACCAGCATTGATGCGTCAGCTGGTGTTCGAGATAGAGACCATCGACCGTCGTCTGGGAGACACATAGATAAACAGTACCCCCCAAGAAACCGATCCACTTCACCACCATCGCGTATGCATCGCCGCAGCGTTTCTACGCAGTTGCCCTCTCAGTTTTCGAATGGTCTAAGCAACAAAAAGCGACGCGTTCCTGCTCCACTCCAATCAACGGAGTATCAATCAGATGATTCTTCGGCAAGTGGCAGCCCACATCCTCGAACCTCCAAAATAAAAAGTATCGCTACCCCGATCACCGGTGAATCGACTATATCACCTGCTAGAATGCCGGGCCATAAAAAGCATGTTGATAACCATGGCCAGACACTGTTTGCAAAAGCGTGTGCGAAAGGTGAATATGAAACGGCCAAGAAACGACTCGCTGAGAGACCGGAGGATTTAAATTTTGCTGATTATGCAGGAAACACACCTCTACAAGTTGCCTCCTTAAACGGCCATGAGGATATTGTTCAGTTGCTAATTGAAGCGGGCTGCAATCTGGATTGCCGTAACAGCGACAAGGAAACCCCTCTCCTAGACGCGGTAGAAAATGGCCACCTAGGTGTGGTCAAGCTACTACTAAAGGCTGGTGTTAATCCTCGAAAGGCTGACGCGGAAGGACACGAACCTTTAGAAAAAGTTCCAGATGACCTAGATAATGCGGAGGAAATTCGAGCAGCTCTTAAGGAAGCAAAGGAACGTGTGGGCGAACTGCGTCGGACTTCCGAGGATCATCAACCTCAAGATCTACACGATGCTCTTTCGTCTCATGGGCCTGATAGCCCGCGCGATTCTCCGGTTGCCCCCATAGGCAGTCTCCTTGCGGAAAAGCGCCGTGGTGGAACTGTGCGCTCGACGAAGACAAGCAATCATTTATTGTACATGAATCTCGATGACAAAACACTCCGACAAGCGGCAGCTCGCGGCGACAATGAGACCGTTACGCGCGTGTTACAGGTCAAGGAGCGCTGTGATGATCCTGAGGCTTTGGTAAATGCGGCACGAGGAGGCCATAATCTTGTCGTCGAGCTGCTTCTTGCTTTGGGCGGCGCCAACCCCGATCCTCGGCCTGTACCTGGTCTTCCAATAGAACACGGAACTCCGATGCTTGCAGCAATTGGACAGGAGAATATCGGGGTTATTAAGTTGCTTCTCAATGCTAACGGTTTTAATCCAACACGGCAATATAAAGGACAAACCTATTACGAAATCGCTCGGCGTCGAGAAGGCCCGAATTGGAAAGAAGAAGAGCATATTCTCAAAGATGCCTACGACCAATTTAAGAAAGGTTCAAAAGGCTTGAAGACGAAACTCTCTCCTAGCCGGCGGGAACGGGAGCTTGACGCGGACTCAAAACGGGGAAACCGCAACGAGCCAACTTCGGAAGCGTCTCGCCCACAGAAACGACGGAGTTCAACCAGTCCATCTCGCGAGTCCGAACCTAAAAAGAAACTCAATGCCGCCAAGGCTGTTAGAAGTCCTAGGGACAAGCGTCGCTCGCTTTCCTTTGGTACCCAGGATGAGCAAACTTCACCAAAACGTGGACCTGGCCGCCCTAAACGAGAGGAACGGAGCTCGAATACCACATCATCAGACCGTGAAATCTCGCCGTTGAGGTCAAAAAATTCTGCTATGCCAAAACTGATTGAACCAGATGTCGCAGGATCGTCCGACGGTGAGGCTATTAGACCGCGACGAAAGCTTATTTCAGGAAAGGACTTGAAGGGTCAACGGGAGAAACAGCGGCGCGAAAGCTTAGCGTCGAATGTTTCAGGAATTGACCGCGGCGAGTCCAGGATTGATGAATCCTCAGAAAAGCCCCGAGGAGATCGCGAGAAATATCTCAACCGAACAAAGGCACTAAAACGGGAGGAATCGACGGATCGATTATCCGCCACTGACGCTCCAGGGAAGAGACATCGTTCGAGCGCAAGCCCCTCAAGGCGTGGATTCGGAGACAAGGAAGATGGCAGCGCACCTATGAAGAGACGAAAACTAGATCTTGATGCTAAAGAGAGACGGTACTTGGAACCTCCGTCCCCCGAGAACCGTCATAGGAAACGAGAGCTATCCCGCGACTCTACCCAGCGACAACGCAACCCCGAAAATGACCGCAAAGAATCTTCAAAACCAATGAAAGCGCCCCGCGATCGCAGAGAATCGGAAAAATCATCTAATTCCGACAAGAGTATCACTGTTGCCTCCGAGGATCCTGACGTAGAGATGCGAGATTCGATCCAGGTATCCGAGGAAGAAGGCGAGATCCAGGCTGAGTCTGAGAAGGAGGACGCCAAGAAACAACGGAGGAGAACACCATTAGAACCATCCGTTTATGAAGAAGCCCGGAGGAAGGACGCTGAACGTGAGCTGCAGGAACAAGGGAGGAGGAAACAAGAAGGAGAAGCGAAACGAAAAGAGCAAGAGTCTGAGAGAAAGCGTCTGGAAGCGGAAGAACGCAGTCGCCTTGAACGTGAGGAGCTAAAACGCAAGGAACTAGCAGAAAAGGCTCGTTTGGAAGCGGAACAAAAACTAAAGGAAGAAGAAGAACGTAAGCTGCAGGAAGAACATGAACGGAAGCAGCGGGAGGAAAAGGAAAGGAAGCAGCGGGAAGAACAGGAACGACAGCAACGGGAAGAGCAGGAACGGCGGCAACGAGAGGAACAGGAACGAAGACAGCGGGAGGAAGAAGAGAGGATCCAGCGCGAGAAAGAAGAAGCAGCGGCAGCAGCAGCAGCAGAAGAAGAAGCCCGCCGTCTTCGAGAAGAAGAGCGCCAGAAGAGGGAACGCGAGCGAGCTGAGCAGGTTGCACGTGAATTAGAACTGCAACGAGCTCAGCAGGCAGAGCAAGAACGAATCCGCATCTCGAAACTACCTCCCCTATTACGTTGGCTCGATAGATGCCCAGATCCTAAGCAAAGGGAGATTGCAGAACTCTTCGCAAAAGCACAGGGAGTTCGGTATGATACTATCGATCCATCGGCGACCGGCAAGCCGGGCGGGCGCGACCAGTGGCTTCTTAGTACCCAAGTCGCTCTTCTCCTAGGGGAGAAGGATCTTTCGTTATCACGTTGTAAGTACTGACGCCAATTCAACCTAGAGAGGATGTGGTCTAACTCTATAGATTCTTCCTGGGAACGTGTCCCTGCGTCTAACATCGCGAAAAGGGTGATATGGCGTTTAGAACAGGATCGATATGCTTTAACGGGTAGTAAGCTTTATCATCTTGGAGAACAACTTCCAGACCTTTACGGTGGCGATCCACGCACTCTTGGCTACAAGAAGCTTGAACAAATCCGCGGCGAAGCGGCCAATCGCTTCCTTGAGATAGACATGTTCTTTGTGAAAGTAGGTTCTACTACCAATCTTATAATTTGCTGTCTCAATGCTGACCGTCCTGAAGGAAACCGACTTTCTTCATATCGTCCCGTCAATTCCTCATCTTCGCGACCTCAGAATTTCCATTTGTTACCGCGAACTTCCGGAAAATGAAACTGTCCTCTTCACGTTTAGCGGCCCGAGTAAATGGAAGCAAGACCCAGACGCAGCCAGCCGAGGAACTTTTGCGCCGAGGAACAAATACTACATCAACGGTCAACTCACTGGCGAAGAGAAGCCGGGGAAATATAGACCAAGTAGAGAGCCTTTCCCGGAACATAGAGTGCCTAGAAGGCATGGATTGGTTAAAGTCACGCCAGATGAACCTGATTATGCACGTCTTTGCGTTGAACAAAATCTGGCGTACCTTTTGACGGAGCAACAAAAACTGTCGGTCCTAAACGGATCTCACTTGACACCCAAAAGCATGGCTTCGAATGAAACGACGGATTGCGCTGGGGACAACGTGTCGCCATCCGACCTTACCCCCAAAACGTATCTCGTGAATGGGTTCCGCAGAAACCTGGAGACTCCGGGCAGGCTACCCAACGGAATTGCTAGGGCCCATTACTACGAACACCACTAAATCACGAACCAACTGACCCTAACGAGTCGTACTGGTTACTATTTCTCCGCCATTACTTGGTGCACCCACCTACTCATAAACCACTACCCCCCTAATGTATGATATCCTCAATTCAGCCTCAACAGCACGACACGTCCCACTCGGAGCGAGTTTACTGCTCTTAAGATGGGTTTCTTTTGTTGTCACGGATCTACGACTCAAAACAAATCATTACCCACATACGCATTCATCTGGCTTCACGGATGGAGTTATTGGCTCTTGATTGGCTGCTTACGGCTTCCATCCTTGGATTGGGCTCAGCTTGCTCTCTCTGTCGGTGTATATGTCCATCAATATTATGTCACGACTAGTCTAGACGAGGTCCGGAGTAGGTCGGATTACGGACCATGGTACATTAGATATTGATGCAGGTATATACTTATTTTACGAACTAGAAACCTTTGATCCATCTTCTATTTTGTCTATACTATGTCATGCCTCTAACGTTCCAATGATATGTAAGTAGTCTTACTATAGAATCGATACCTCATTCGTCTATCCAGTATACGCAGCACTATCTTTCTACATAAGCACCCATGCTCTATGTCGCTATTCCATTTAGTATGGTCAGACAAAATATAGATAACTAGATCATGGTGTTAGCTGTAGTGTAGAGTGGCTGACATATATATTGAACGCTTGTGTACGAGAGCTAAATGTGGTAGAGAGTTAAGTCAAGCAACTATTCGCGCATTCTATCATTATCAAGTTTAAAATTAGCGCTTGATGCCAGCAACTTAACACTTCTCGTGCTCGTGTCTCTCTCATTAGCAGGCTTAGTGATCTTTCGTACGCCCAGCTTAACTGGGCAAGGGTTAGTCTGAAAAGCGGGATAAATGCATGTTGCAAATGAACTTGCAGAGCCGCAAGCGAATCACCTACCTCGTTACTTTAAATAGAAGATTGCGGCTGGACTCTGGCATTGGCATTGTGGAGATGAGCTGGCAACGGAAGAGGGTGTGCGAACTCGGTATTTGCATCGTTAAATCACACTACTGCGAGCCAGCAACCCTTCGTCAACGCGCCAACGAGACAAGCCGGCCTCTGCCCAGCCAAGCAAGACTCCGGTCTCACAAACTGTTGGCTACCATGGCATTGTCACACCAATGACTAGTCTTGTTAGAAGCCCAATACGGTATAGTAACCTAATTTATGTGGGGGAAGACCTCAGCTAGATACCGGTCGGATAGGAGTTGGTAGTGCGTACACCAAACCAGGGAGAGTCTGCTTTTTCTGCTTTTTCCTTCATCACATTTCCCCCCGTAGGCTAGGAGAAGCGCTATGCACATGCACCATCGACTATTCTAGACAGGCACGGATTATAAACACAATAACGGAAACGGTCTGTCAGTAATACTATTCGAAAGGGAGCAGTCGTCAAGATAATAACAGGGTGAACCGCCGACGACTCTCAACGAACTAATGAGGACACTCCTCATCCCAGCTCATCTGCTTTTCGTTCTGCTTTTCCAGACAGGTTCCTCGTTAGCCATAGATAACGACTTCTCGGCCTACCCTGAGGGAGCCCAATCATGTCTCTATGACTCGGCGGACGATGCAGGCTGTAGCTCAGGCTCATCCGGCGCCGAATTAAACCAATGCCTATGTGAAAATCGCAATAATTTTGTTTATAATACGGCGAGTTGTGTAGCAAAGGAAAGCCCTTCAGACATAAATGCCGTCTACGAGGTTAGTCGCTAGAGTCGTGTATCCCCCTTTTTGACGTGTCTCGGGAGCGCAATATCACTCCTGGTATTCCTGCGAACTCCCGAACCCCTTCCCAGTATTTACCATAAATGGCAACTACTGACT
>MU377243.1:0-48971 GCA_022495195.1 Xylaria digitata
TGGTATATTTTATTAGTTTATAAAGTAAAAACTAGTAAAGTTATTAAATTATCACGTGATAACGCACGGACAATATTTATATGGCAAAAAAAAGTAATCCGGTCAATTGGATAATCCGGTCAATTAGGGGATGCGTTATATAAAACTTAAAAAAGTGTTTCAGTAGCTTATATATTTTAATAGCTTATGTTATATATTAGTTTAAATAATTATAAATTAATTTAAATTATTTTATTAAACAGCTTTTAGTTTTTATATATATTTAAATATAATTATAACAAAATTAAATAACGTAATTAATAAGCAAATGCTATAAACAAGCAAGCGTTATATTAAACTTAACTAGCATAATTTTTATTTTAAACTTACGTTTTTTTATAATAACGTAATATTATATAAAAGCAATAAAAGTTAAATAATTTTAGTTAATTAAGCTATAAATTTAAACCCGATTTTAAGTGCTAAAGCTGCTGCTACTATTTATAAAATTAATTATAATATTTTTTATTAATAATAATATAATTAACTTTTATAATGCAGTATTATATTAAATTTATGTAAACTTATAAATTTAAAAAAATATATAATAGTTTAATATATATTAAATTTAAATATACGTTTATTTTTTTTTAAATTAAGTAATATAAAAAATATAGCTAATTAATTATTTTATAACTATAATATGTTGCTTATTAGTAAGCAATAAGCTTTTAACTTTATAAAACAATAACTAAAGCTTTAAACGCGTTTTAATTACAAATATAATTATTAAAAAGTTTAATATAAAGATTTAAGCGTATTAAACATATAATGTTATTTATAAGTTAATAACGCATTATAAATCAGTAATACACTTTTTATTAACCTTTTATTTTTTTATTTTACTTATATATTATTTTATAATAACATAATAGTTTAAAAATTTAAAAAAGCTAATTTACAGCTAACAATTTAAGCTAAAAAATATAATTTTAAACTTTTTTTTTATAAGCTTGCTTATATTTATAACGTTTTTAATTATATATTAAAACAAAAAATCGATAATAATGCGCTTTACTACGTTATAAACGTTATAAAACAAAATTTAATAATATTTAAAAAAAAAATTATTGTTAAACATATTTTTAAATTAAATGCGTAAACGTTTTTGTTTTAGTTTTATTATATTTAAAAAATAGCTAATATTTTTTAATACAAACATAATACGTTAAAAGTTAGCGTTAACTAAGCTTTAAACTTTATATAATAACAATTTAACTTTTAAACGCGTTATAATTGCTAAATTAATTATTAACAAGCTTTTAACAAAAATTTTATAAGTTATTATAAATAGTTTAGCTTTATAAAACGTATAATTAATAAATATAATATATAAATTAAAAATATTTATAACTTTAATAAAATAACGTTTTTAATAAGCAAAATAATTATTAAAATAGTTATTATAAGCTTTAAAAAACATAAACGTTTTTAATAAGCTAAGCTTAAAAATAAAAAATAAATTATTATAAACTAAGCTATTAATTTTTAAAGTTAAATAATATTGTTATATATTATTTTTTTAAGCAAAGTTTATTTTACGTTTTAATATTGCAATACTATTTTATTGCTAAATTAAATTATAAACTTTTTAAATAATAGCTAAACTAATAATAATATAAGCGTTAATTAAATAAAACATTTTAATAATTATATTTAAAGCTAATTTAAAAATAATTATTACTTTTTAATTTTAAATAGTTATAAAAACTATTATTTAATGCAATTTAAAAAATATTGCTAGTTTAACAATATTATTATGCTTTATATGCCTGCTTATTTGTTATATAAGCTTTAGCTTTTTAATTTAATTTTTTTTAATGTTTTAAAACAGCGTTATAATAAACATATTAAAAGTTTAATGCAGCGCTATTAAATTTATATTAAAAAGCAAAACTTTTTTGCAAGCTTTATATATATATTTATATATGCATTTATTAAACAAAATATTTAATTAAGTTTTAAAGCAGCTAAAATTATGCTTTTAAATACAAATAAAGTTATATTTATGTTAAATATCAGGGTTGGCAATTAGTATTACTAAAACACGATTTTAGTACCTTGTAGTACTAGTATAGTACTTAAAATAACTTTTAAACAAAAATAGCTAGAAATAAATAAAATACACCATTTTAAAGCCCTTTTTAAAAGGAATTTATTAATATAACTTTTTTTTAATTAAAAGTGGATCTTTAATTAGTAATTGCCAATTAGTAATAAAAGTAGTAAATTAGTATTAAAAAAATATTACAAAAGTACTACAAGCAATTATATGTTTAAGACCCACTTTTAACTAATAAAAGTTATACTATTAAATTCCTTGTAAAAAGGGCTTTAAAATGATGTATTTTATTTATCTATATTTAATTTCCTTATAAAGTTATTTAAAAATCTTTAAAATAAAAAAATACTAGTAGTAACTAATTTGCCAACCCTGTTAAATATTTAAAAAACAAATAAAACATTTTTTTTAAACTTTAAATTACTATTTTAATTTTAGATTTTAAAAACGCTTACTATTATATTAAAAACTAAATAGCAATTAACTTTTATTAAAACTAAAATTAAAAATTATTTTTTAAGCTTGCTAATTAAAATTTTAAATTTTATTAACTCGATTATAAAAGCTATGCAAAAATTAATATACAAAAATATTTTTTTGTAGCAAAAAAACAAAAAGCTTTATAAAACTAACTATATTTTAAGCAAGCATTACAAAACTAAAAACAAATAACTGCAAAATAAAAAACTTTTTATTATAATTAACGCTTAAGTTTTATAAAAATTTAAAAACAATAAAATAGTTAAATTAAATAATAAAGCCAAAAATAATTGTTTAACAAAAAAAATATAAACAAGTTAATAACGCTATAATATTTGTAGTAAGCTTAAACATAATGCGCAAACTTGTTAAATAAAAGTAAAAATATTTAATAAAAAAGATTACAATTAATTTAATTGATTTATATGTGTTATAATTAAGTTATTTAAGTTGGCGCATAAAAAGTGCTAAAAAATATGTTACTAACTTGTAGTGCGTTATTAACTTGTAAATAACGTTAGTTTTAACTTATACAAAATATAATTGCTAAATATAATATTAATAAAATAAATATTTATAATTTTAATAAAACAAGCTTTATAATAAACGTTATTTTAATAGCAATAATAGTTATAAATGTTAAAAAGCATAAAAAGCTTAAAATAACTTAACAAAATAATTAAAAATAAGTTATAATAATTTAAAGCGTTAATTTTTAAAAGTAAGCAGTTTTGCTATTTATTATTGTTGCTAATAAATATTATTTATTTTTTTAATATAAAAATAGTTAATTATTAAAAAATCAGCATATTATTGTTAATAATAATAGCTAAACAATAAATAAATAAAGTTTTAAATAAATTTAGCATTTTAATAAACATATTAAAAGCTGTTTAATTAAAGTTTATTGTTTTTTTATTTTTAATAGCTACAAAAGTTATTATTTAATTAAATTTAAGCTTTAATGCAAAAATAATAAGATTATTATTTTATATAACGTAATTAATAAGCAAGTGCTACAAACAAGCAAGCGTTACACTAAACTTAACCAGTATAATTTTTATTTTAAACCTACGTTTTTTTTACAATAATATAATATTATATAAAAATAATAAAAGTTAAATAATTTTAGCTAGTTAAGCTATAAATTTAAACCTAACTTTAAATGCTAAAGCTGCTACTACTATTTATAAAATCGATTATAATACTTTTTGTTAACAATAATATAGTTAGTTTTTATAATACAATATTATGCTAAATTTACATAAACTTACAAATTTAAAAAAAAAAATAATAGTTTAGTATATATTAAACCTAAATGCATATTTATTTCTTTTTAAATTAAGTAATATAAAAAATATAGCTAATCGATTATTTTGTAACTGTAATGCGCTGCTTATTAGCAAACAATAAGCTTTTAACTTTATAAAGCAACAACTAAAGCTTTAAACGCGTTTTAATTACAAATATAATTATTAAAAAGTTTAATACAAAAATCTAAGCGCGTTAAACGCATAATTTTAGCTTGTACAAAATATAATTGCTAAATACAATATTAATAAAACAAATATTTATAACTTTAATAAAATAAGCTTTATAATAAACGTTATTTTAATAACAATAATAGTTATAAACGCTAAAAAGCTTAAAAAGCTTAAAATAGCTTAACAAAATAATTAAAAATAAGTTATAATAATTTAAAGCGTTAATTTTTAAAAATAAACAGTTTTACTATTTATTATTATTATTAATAAATATTACTTGTTTTTTTAGTATAAAAACAACTAATTATTAAAAAATTAACATATTATTATTAGCAATAATAATTAAACAACAAATAAACAAAGTTTTAAATAAATTTAACATTTTAATAAACATATTAAAAACTGTTTAATTAAAGTTTATTGTTTTTTTATTTTTAATAGCTATAAAAGCTATTACTTAACTAAATTTAAGCTTTATTACAAAAATAATAAAATTATTACTTTATATATGCTTTTTTATTTGTTTTACTTTTTTTAGCTTTTTAATATTAGTTGTTTTAGTTTATTAAAACAAACGTATAGCTAGCAAATTAAAAATATAATGCATAAATATATTATTTATATTATTAAAGCTAACTTTTTTTTTGCTTTTTATACTGCTTTTTTAAAAGTTTTTATTTTTAAAAATATTTAAAGCGGCTTTTAAAAAACTAGCTTTATGCTTTTAAATCTAAATTTTATACTTTTAAAGTTAAATATTAAATTATAAACTTTAACACTTTTTAAATTAGTTTTTAAACTATTTATGCTATAAGTTTTAAAAATATTTAATAACTTAATTAAAACAACATTATAAACTAAATATATTAAAAATTAAATTTTTTATTATTAAAATAGCTTACTGTTTTTAATTTATTATTTAATTAATTAGCTTATAAAAAAAGCTAAAAAATTAATATATTTAGCTATATTATTTTAAAAAAAAGTTTAAAATTTTTGTAAAGCTAATTATATTTTAAATAAGTATTATAAAGCTAAAAAAATATATGTTTGCTAAAAAAAGTTATTTACTTTATAAAAAAGTTAAAATTTTATAGCTTAAAAAAAAGTGCAAAAGTTAATATAAAAAAAAACAAACAAAAATTATATTATTATTAAAAATGCTTAAGTAAAACAATAGTGTTATAAATAATATAATAATATTAGTTATAATGTATATACTTGTAAAATTAATATAAATATGTTTAAAAAAAATAGTTTTAAATAAATAAAATTAATTTTAAGCGTTATAATTAAATTATTATAATAATAATTATATTAGTTTAGTTTAATATAACGTTTGCTTGTTTATAATGTTTACTTATTAATTACATTATAATTTTATTTATTATAAACTTAGTTTTATTAAAGTGATAATTTTTTTTTTTAATTTTTTTTTTTGTTTATTATTTTTTATATAAAAATAAATTAAACATAATATTTTATTAAATTTTTGTTTAATATTTATTAACAATTAATTTTTTAATTAAAATAAGTTTAACGTTTAATTTTTTTTTTATAAACCGTTTTTTATAAAGTTTTAATAGTTAGTTAATTATATATTATATAATTAAATTTTTTTTAGTTTTAATTAATTTAAACTTTAAAAGTAATGTTTTTGTTTTTTTTTAAAACATTATAAATTTTAGCAGCTTTTTAAATAAATAAACGCAAGTTATTTTTATAAGCTTAAAAAACAAGCTATAAGTTAACTTTTCTATATAAGTTAACTATTATTATTTAAAAAAAATAAAGGATTTTTTTATATACATATAAAAGTTGTAAAAAGTAGCTTATTTAATTAAATAGCTAAATTAATTAAAAAATGTGTTAATTTTTAAATATATATTATAAATAAATAAATATTTTAAACAGATTATAAAAACAGTTATAATAATATTAGTAAAACAATATTAATGTATTTAATAAACAAGTGGCTTAAATAAATAAATAGCTTACGTTTTTACATTTTTATATATAAAACTATAATAATTTAACTAAAACAAAAAAAATTAATTTAAACTAATTAAAATTACTTTTGCTAAATGTTTTTACTTTATTTTAATATATATAAGCATTATGTTTTAGTTTGCTATATATTTTATAACGTTATATTTATATAACTTTTTTTTTTATATAACAACTATTTAACTGCACTTTTTAATTTATTTGTTTTTTAACAGCTTTTTTAGTTTTTTAGTTTTGTTTTTTTATATAATAAATAACTTTTTAGCTTAAACACGTTTGTTTTTTATATAACAACGTTAGCTTAGTTTTTAATTTACTTATTAAAGTTTAATAACTTTAATTTACAATAATTAACTTAATACTTTAATATTAATATATTTTTTACAATTAAATTAATTATATTTAAAATAACTATTAAAAAGCTACTTTAATATTATATAACTTTTTTTAATATATTAAGCTTATAATGTAGCATTTTTAACATTATATAATATTTTTAACTTTTAAGTTAAAAGTTTATTAAACAACTTAAAAAATGTTTTAATTAAAAATTTTAGCAAAAGCTATAAAATTATATATATTATATAGCAATTAATATATAAGCATAAAAAATTAATATATAAACATAACTTTATATAAACATAACTTTTTTCTGCTTTTTTATTAACTTAAAAATTAATTGTTAATGTTGCTTATTACTTTTTTATTTTTTTATTACTTTTATATTATTATTTATATTATTTTTAACTATTATAATATTTTTTTATTATATATTGTTTTAAAACTTTTTTTTAATAACTAATATTATTTAATTATTTTTAAAAATGTTTTTATATTATTAACAAAAGCGCGCTTAAATTTTTATATTTAATAATTTATTATATTGTTAAAAGTGGCAATAAGTTATATAAACAATTATTATTAATATATTGTTTAAAATTTTAAACAAAGTATTTAAAGCTTTATTTTAAAGTTTTAAAAAAAATACTTTTAATTTTTATTTTAAAACATTAAGCTTTATTTAATTTTGTTTATTATTATTTTAATTTTATAAAGCTATATTTTTTATACATTTTTTAGCTTTTTTAATATTTATATTTTTAATAATAATAACGCTTTTAAAAAAAATTTTGCTTTTTATTTATAAGTTTTAAATACTGTTTTATATTTTTATAATTTTAAAAGCTTTTATAAGCTATTATAATAGCTTTATAATAATTATATAATATATTTAAATAATTTTATTAACTTTAAACAGGGTTGCAAATTAGTTGTACTACAGTAGTATTTACTAATACTAATACTATAGTAGTTTAGTACCAGCCAGTACTAGTACTACAGTAGTTTAGTATTAAGTAGTACTAATACTACTGTAGTATTTACTACTAGTACTAATAGTACAACTAAAATACTAAAGTAGTATTTTTAAAAATCAAGTTTATTAAAAATAAAATAAAATATATTATAATATAATATACTTTTATATATATAATAATTTATTATATAACGCATTTTATAAGCTAATTTTTTATGCAGAAATACTTACTCCACTTTTTAATAACTTTGCAATAAAATAACAAATTTAATAGTATTTTTTTTTATTTTTTACTTATTTTATTTAAGCGTATAGCTTTAAAAACCAAATTTGCAAAGATTATTTTAGCTGTAAGGGTCCAGATTATGAGTTGTGAAGTTGATGATCTATTAGCTACTCTTTATGCTAGAGGGCTGTTTGGA
The DNA here is from genome assembly GCA_022495195.1 of Xylaria digitata. Lineage (NCBI taxonomy): Eukaryota > Fungi > Ascomycota > Sordariomycetes > Xylariales > Xylariaceae > Xylaria > Xylaria digitata. The sequence goes on from MU377243.1 coordinate 7,810, forward strand.
ATATTATTATACATGTGGATCCCATTCTAAGGAAGGGACGCCATCCTTACGGACAGCGTCCAGAAAGACGGGACGGCATCCGGAAAGACCGGACAGCATCTAGAGAGACACCGTCTCCAATGCCCTATCATTAGCGTAGTTTTTAATAACGCTTTAAATAAAATAAGTAAAAAATAAAAAAAAATACTATTAAATTTGTTATTTTATTACAAATTTAATAGTACTAATTATTTTGTTATATAATATTTTTTTTCAAAGTTATTAAAAAGTGGAGTAAATATTTTTGCATAAAAAATTAGCTTATAAAGTACACTAAAAAAAGTATAAAACTAGCTTATAAAATGCGTTATATTAATAAGCATTAATAATAAAAATTATTTTAGAATTTTATTAAATAATCGATTATTTTTTATTTAAATATTAATACAAAAAAAATAAATAAATATTATAGTAGTATTAGTAATACGACTACAGTAGTATTAGTACTAGCTAGTACTAATACTACTGTAGTATTTAAAAATCAGTACTAATACTAGTACTACCTTAGTCGTACTACCCTGTAGTACCAATACTAAGGACTAATTTTGCAACCCTAACTTTAAAATATAAATATAATATATAACAACTTTTATATTTAAACTTAAAAAAAAATTTAATAAATAAAAAAATATATTTTATAATTTTAAGCTTTTTTATTATAATTAAAGCTAAATTTTAAAAACGTTTTATAACTAGTTTAAAAAGTTATTAAATATAATTAAACAATTAATTTTATGCTTATTTATTTATATAAGCATATATATTATTAATAAAAGCGTTAAAAGTTATTATTATTAAATTTAAATAAATATAATTTTTTTTTATTATATTTATTATTATAAAATTATATAATTAACTTTTATTTATTTAATTAAATATTTTATTGTTTGTTTATTAATTATTATTTTTTTAGCTTTAAAGTTATTTTAAACTTTTTTTATTTTTAATATGTTATTTAAGTTTATTAATACTTTTATTAAAAATTATAGCTTTAATATTATTAAAATATATATATATATATATAAAAAAAGCATTTAATTTAATATTTTGTTTTATATAATTAATATAAATAACTAAAAGCTTTTAAAAACTAAGGTTTATATTAATAAAAGTTTTATAAAACTAGTTATAAATAATTAATTATTATTAAATTTATAATAAAAAGTTAATAATTATTAACGCATTTTACAAGCTAGTTTTGCATACAAGCAAGTTTTGCACTTTGGCTTAGCGTACCCTGTAAGCTAATTTATATGCAAAGGTACTTACTCCTCTTTATTATAACTTCGCGAAAAAGGGTTGTACAATAAAATAATTAGTACTATTAGATTCGTAATAAAATAACAAATCTAATAATATTTTCTTTTATTTTCTAGCTATTTTATATAGGCGTATAACATTAAAAAACAAATTTGCAGAGATTATTTTAGCGTAGTTTTCAATAACGGTTTAAATAAAATAGCTAGAAAATAAAAAAAAATACTATTAAATTCGTTATTTTATTGCGAATCTAATAGTACTAATTATTTTATTGTACAACCTTTTTTTGTGAAGTTATAATAAAGTGGAATAAGTACTTCTACATATAAATTAGCTTACAGGGTACGCCAAGCCAAAGTGTGAAACTTGCTTGTGTGCAAAACTAGCTTGTAGGATGCGTTATATAAACATTTAAATTTTAAGCATTATAAACATAATTATTTATTTAATATAACTTTTTTTGCGCACTTTTTTTATTATATGCTTATTAAGCTTATTAAAAAAATTATTAAATTAATATTTTAAAACTGTTTTTACTTAAAAAAAAAATTTATAATGCTTATTTTTTTATTTATTAAAAAAATTTATAATGCTTATTTTTTTATTTATTAAAAAAATTTATATAGTTATAATTTAATAACAGCTTTTATTAAACTTTTATTTTATTAAATAAAATAAAAACAAGCTAAACTTTTTTATTAGTTTAGTTTAAACTTTTTTTTATTGTTTTTAAATATAAAAACAATTTTTTTAAAATTATTAGCTTTAATAATATATATAATATTAATTGTTTTAAACAATTAATTAAACTTATTTAAAATTTATTTTTAATATTGTTTTTAGCTTTATTAATTATAAAAAGCAAAAAAAGTTTTAATTTTTTATTAAAAATATTTAATAGCTTATTAACTAATATATTATTTAAAACTTTAATGTTATTATAACTAATAATAATTAATTAATAAAAACAGCTTTATATTTATTATATTAATTTTAATGTTTTATTTTATATAAAAAACAAATAACGCATCCTACAAGCTAGTTTTGCACACAAGCAAGTTTTGCACTTTGGCTTGGCGTACCCTGTAAGCCAATCTATATGCAGGGGTACTTACTCCACTTTATTATAACTTTGCGAAAAAAGGTTGTACAATAAAATAATTAGTACTATTAGATTTGTAATAAAATAACGAATTTAATAGTATTTTTTTTATTTTCTTACTATTTTATTTAAAGCGTTATTAAAAACTACGCTAAAATAATCTTTGCAAATTTGTTTTTTAAAGCTATACGCCCAAATAAAATAGCTAGAAAATAAAAGAAAATACTATTAGATTTGTTATTTTATTACGAATCTAATAGTACTAATTATTTTATTGTACAACCCTTTTTCGCGAAGTTATAATAAAAAGGAGTAAGTACTTTTGCATATAAATTAGCTTACAGGGTACGCTAAGAAAAGTGCAAAACTTGCTTGTGTGCAAAACTAGCTTGTAAAATGCGTTATATTAATAGTTAAACTAATAATAATAGTTTTATAACTAATAATTTTAAAAATTTTAACTTTATTATTATAATATAAAAAAAGTTAAATATTATAAATAAAAAGCTATTTAATATAAATTATTTATTAACAAAATTTTTTATAACTATAATAATATTTTTATAAATTGTTAATATTATTTAAAGCTTAATAAATATATTATTTTATTTATAAATATTATAAATTTAATATAAAAGCAAACAATTATAACGTTAAAAACTATTTGTTAAATAATATAAAATATGTTAAACTATTAAAAACATAATTTTTAATCAGCTTTTATTTAAAATAAAATATTATTTTATTATAAATATTTTAAGCTTTAATTAATAATATTATTAAAAAAGTTAAAGCTTATTATTTATTATAAAAAAATTTTGTTTAATTAATATAAATAATTATATTAACAATTATTTATTTTTTAATAAACTTAAAAGTTTTTATTATTATAAAGTATATTTAAAGCTAATATTAAAAATTATTTTTGTTAGCAATTATAAAAATTAATAGCAAAAAATTTATATAAACATATTTTAAACTTTAAAATTGTTATTAACTTTTATAAAAAACTTAAAAACTTTTTATAAATAGCTTTAACTAAATTTATAATTAAATTAATTTTTTAATTTATTAGTTAACTTATTATATTATTAAAAAAACAAGCTAATAAATTAAAATAAGTTTAAAATAGCTAAAGTTAAAATTAAAGTTAATTTAAAAAAGTTAAATAATAAAAAGCAACATTAAATATATAATTACTTAATAATATTTAAAGCTAAAAAAATAATAAATGTTTAAACAAGCAAATAATAAGTACAGCTTAATATTTAAAAATAAAAAAGTTAATAAAAGTTATAGCTTATAGTTTATAACTAAATATAAAATTGTTTAACAGCATTTTTTAAAATAACATAATATTAATTTTTTAAAACAAAACGCTATAAAAAAGTAATAGCTTTATAATATTTATTATAATATTAAAAAAATTAAAAATAAATTTAAAAATATATAATTATTTTAATAAATAAAATAATTTTAAAATATAATTAGCTGTTTTAAAAACAGCAAATAAAATAAATAAAGCTAAATATACTAAATTTTTAAGCTAATAAAAAAGCAGGAAAAAGTTATGCTTATATATTAATTTTTTATGCCCGTATATTAATTCTTTTTTTTTATATATTTTATATATAAAAAATATTTTAGCTAATAAAGCTATAACTTTATTAATATAAATTTAATAAGCTTTAAACCTTTTTTATTATAAATTTAACTTAAAAAAAAATACAAGTTATTACTTTATTTTTTTTATATTATTTTACTTTTATTTTTAAATATTTAAAAAATAAAAATTATATTAAATTTTAATATAGTTTTACGTTTAATTATAAAAGTTAAATAATATTAAAAAAAAAGTAATAACCTATATTTTTTTTTTAGTTAAATTTATAATAAAAAAGGTTTAAAGCTTATTAAATTTATATTAGTAAAGTTATAGCTTTATTGTTATTTTTATGCATAAACAAATTTTATATAAAATTTTTTTTATAAAGTAAATGTTAAAAAACCAAGCAACTTGCTTATAAACCACATTATATAAAAATAAAATTAATATTATTAAATTTATAATTAAATAAAAAATTTAAATATAATTTTTTTTTTAACTATTTTATTTAAATATAAGCTTAAATAAAATAATTATAAAAAAAAAAAAATTTATTTTTTTATTTAATTATAAATTTAGTAATATTAGTTTTAACTTTATACACTTTCTTTTTATAAAGTTATTAAAAAGTAAAATAACGCATTTTATAAGCTAGTTTTATATACAAACAAGTTTTGCTTTTTTTTAGCGTACTTTATAAGTTAATTTATATATAGGTATATGTAGGGGTATTTACTCCACTTTATTATAACTTCGCGAAAAATAGTTGTATAAAAATAAACTTAGTATTATTAGGTTTATAATAAAATAACAAATCTAATAGTATTTTCTTTTATTTTCTAGCTATTTTATTTGGGCGTATAGCTTTAAAAAAAAATTTATAAAAATTATTTTAACATAGTTTTTAATAACGCTTTAAATAAAATAGTTAAAAAATAAATAAAAATATTATTAAATTTATTATTTTATTACAAATCTAATAATACTAATTATTTTGCTGTATAATATTTTTTTTTAAAGTTATTAAAAAGTGGAATAAATATTTTTATATAAAAAATTAGGTTACAAAATACTTTAAAAAAAAGTGTAAAACTTGCTTGTATATAAAACTAGCTTATGAAATATGTTAAATACTTTTATATAAAAAATTAGTTTATAAAGTATATTAAACTAAAGTGTTAATTTGTTTAATGTATTAATTTGCTTATAATATACGTTATATAAAATATTAATAAATATAAAAACAAGGGTTTTTATGCCCTAAAAAAAAAAGGCCTTTAGTTTATTTTTATTTTTACTTCGTTATACCTCCAAAATCGTAAAAACAAAGGCATAAAAGCATTCTTTACGTTAACATAACTAACTAATGCGACAAGGGAAGTAATAACCGGAACAAATAAGTACAAACCACACTTAGTATAATCCTAGAGCTTTATCCAGTCGTCGACTAACTCCATAGCTTGCGTTAGCCAGCCGTGCCTGGATATCCAGACTGCTAGACCAACCATACTCAAGCTGCTTAATATTTCTACAGCCACCCACCCCCTGATTTTCAGGTCAGCTACCACTTGTAGTAGCCCTAACGGGTCCTGATGCTGTTGAGTCCTTGACGCCGTGTATCGCCCACCTCTTGTAATTCTCCGTCCTCTGGTGCTCGCTTCCCTTGGCTCGTTCGCCACTACTAAAGTACCATCTTGTAAGCAGTCGCGAAGCTTCGCCGTGAGCCAGACTGCTCGTTCACGGCGGGTAAGAGCCTCATATCGCAGTCTCTCACTCACGAAGCCCCCCTGTAGTTCGGTAACCCAATCTGCCATCTGAAGTTGCGCCATTCCAATGCCTTGTTGTGTGCTCGGGCATCTGGCAAGCGGCGAAGATAGCGGGCCCAAGGCTGATAGATAGTGAGCCGCGGGAACAGCAGGGGTAAGCGGTTTATATAAGTCACGGGGTCGGCGTGGTGTTGGATCTCGCCACTGCAGGTATTTGTTGGCCGCTGAATGCCGAAGCCAGGATGCTCCGTCAAGACTAAAAATTCTCCCTATAAGGAATGCAAGATCTGTGGGTATCAAAGGTTCGACATAGTCAGAGCTCATGAGAAGGCTAGCATCCATGATATCATGGTCGGATACTGTCACACTAGAGGTGGTGTAAGGAGCTGATGGTAGAGATGGTTGCCGTTCCTGCTGGGCCGCCGTGGATGTGAATGTAAATGGCTGAAGGCCAGCGCTTTCAAGCTGCCTAGCTATTTCCTGTTTATATATTGCAGTCTGTTCCTCGGAGAGTAATTCAGCCCGGCTTAAGATCGGAATCACATTGGTCAGAGGTATGAGACGACGAATATATTCCAGATCGGCTGGCTTCAAACCTTCAATGTTTGTTAGAGGCTTGACCCCCCTAATACTAGTGAACCGACTTACTGTGCAAGATAAGATAAAGAACGACATCTACCTGGCAGCCTCCGCTACCACCTAGCATGTTAATTAAATCTGAGTCACTTAAGTCGTCCGAAGACACTCTGCTTAAGTGAGACTCGACATAGTCGACGCAAGACACGATCGTATCCATGGCCTAGATGAGTTAGTGCTTAGTCCTATCGATGATAACCGGGAGACATACTGACGATCCACGGCCAAATCCCGGGGTATCGACAAAGCAGATGTTTCGTTCTAACACATTGTCCCCTAATCTCTTCCGCTTGTGGAAAACACCGGGTATGTCTAGATCTTGCCACCATTCGGGGTAGGGCTTGGTACTGGCGTGAACTTCAGAAATGTTGGTTGTTGATAATGACTTTCTTCTTGACGACGTGACGGTGTCGAGTTGCGAGGTCTTACTAGATTTATCCAGAGATGAAATCGGGTCTACATGTACAATGTGATCGCAGGTTTGGACGATGGCTTTTAGTAAAGATGTCTTACCAACACCTGCAGACGATGGCGGGTCAGAAGGGCGGGTAGCTACAGATAATCAAGGAGCATACCAGAATCACCAGCAAGGAGTATCTTCAAACGCCCAAGATTCTTGCCGGTCTCGGTGAAAGGGCGACGGCTTGGCATCATGATGCTGGGCATGACGAGTTGTGGAGCGCTACCACTGTTTAGCATACTTGAGGCGGAGGCGGGCTCGCCGGGCGACTCCTGGTCGTAGCCGACGGGGTGGTCCGACAGAGAGCTGGTGAACGAGTTTCTCCGCGACGAGGAACTACTGCCGGCAGAGTCGACACAAGAGGGGCCGAGCATTATGGGTGTGATAGGGCGTGATATGGATGATGGCGGGGCTTGTGACGGTAACGAGAGGGGACTTTGGGAGAAGAGGGAGGCCCTCGAAGACGGGGAATGTGAAGTCTCGTCGTCTCTTCTATGATCTCGATGGCCGCGGAGTGACTCGATAGCGTTTTTTGAATCCTTGGGATGGGTTGAAAACGCGGACCGGTCCCGATGGGAATCGAGCGACGCCTCGTCGGTAATAAAGAAAGACATGTGACTGTTGGGTACTGAAGAAGTGGTTAAATGGGCATCTTGGCCTCGAAGCCTAGTAGCACGTGGTTGCTGACGGCTAGTCCAGCTATCGTCGCCATGGAGGGGTCGCATAACGAAGGCGGCGAAGGAGACAGGGGATTTATATAGTATGATACGGGTGTCTATCCTATCGGATCGGCGAATCCAGACTCTTACAAGGACGAACAGAGACTATCATGGGATCATAGGTGCTTGAGCTAGGATGTGGGCAATGGTGATAAAGTTTGAGTAGGAGGAGATGAGAGGACAGAACGCATTTGACGAGGTAGACAGACAGACTACTGGTTGGTATAGTGAACTTATTATGATTCTGGCTAAAGCAGGATCAGGCTGAGGCAAACGTCATACCCCAAGGGAGGAACAGCATTTAAGACTATATGGGCTGACAGAGTTGCTGACAGAGTTGATGCTATCGAGTGGTGAATTGATGGGGAGTTAATGTACGTGATGTACACGTATGATATGTAAGTAAATGATATTCAAATCGGTAGATAGTTGATATCTAAAACACGCCATACCATAGATAACTCATGGTACGGGAGGTGGGTAAGAACATTCGAGGAGGGAAGTTGTTACATGGTAGAGAGAGAGGGTGGGTATATGTGGGGAGAGGGGAGACGCAAAGACCCCGCAATATCAGGTACCTCTAGGCTCTACCTACACTATTGAAGTACCTACCTAAGTAGGTATTGATTTATTACTTGAATAAGTATCTTAATAGCCTGGAATTGCCCCTCCTTTCATTTCAACTTGCCTTGCCTAGGTGATGATGACCTTGAATGAGTCGGTAGACTATGCGCTTTACGCTTTACTGCCAGTTTTAAGAACCTTCCCTGTCTCATCTAAGCCTCAGACACCTTCGTTTGAAGTTTTGTAGCTGGTTCCTTTTCTGCCTTGCTTTTTCCATTAAGCGCTTCGTCTTGTCACTCGCCTTCCAACCTCCCACTTAACCTAACTACCTAGGTCCCTAGGTAGATTAATATTCCCACGACATCTACAATCTACCTCCGTTTGTCAGCTCTTGCGACGAGTTTTCTTGTTGCTATTAACCTACGCCCCCAACAAGTACGAACCAACGAATTGCCTCGTCATAATGGACGCCAAGCGACACCCGAGCTCCTTTCAGCAGCTCGAAAAGCTGGGAGAGGGTACCTACGCCACCGTATGTCTTCTGCACCCAAGCCTGTCAAGTCTACCTATCTTTCCGTCCGTTTTCTTACGCTTCTGACGTCTGTCTGTCCTATCAGGTTTTCAAGGGCCGCAACCGACAAACCGGCGAGCTAGTTGCCCTCAAAGAAATCCACCTCGACTCGGAAGAGGGCACCCCTTCTACCGCCATTCGCGAGATTTCCCTGATGAAGGAGCTAAAACACGAGAACATCGTTGCTCTTCACGATGTCATCCATACCGAGAACAAACTCATGCTCGTCTTCGAGTTCATGGACGGTGATCTAAAGAAGTATATGGACAATCACGGCGAACGGGGTGCATTGAAACCTATAACCATCAAGTCCTTCATGTATCAGCTCCTCAAGGGCATCGACTTTTGCCACCAGAACCGTGTCCTACACCGGGACCTGAAGCCCCAGAATCTCCTGATCAACGGCAAAGGTGCTCTGAAACTGGGAGATTTTGGCCTGGCCCGTGCCTTTGGCATTCCCGTCAATACCTTCTCTAACGAAGTCGTCACCCTGTGGTACCGTGCCCCCGACGTCTTGTTAGGCAGCAGGACATACAACACTAGCATTGATATCTGGTCCGCCGGCTGTATCATGGCCGAGATGTACACGGGTCGTCCTCTGTTTCCCGGCACCACCAACGACGACCAGATTGTCCGCATCTTTCGCATCATGGGCACACCGACCGAGCGCACGTGGCCCGGTATCACAAACTTTCCCGAATATAAGCCAACGTTCCAGCTATACGCAACCCAGGACCTCCGGGTGATTCTACCGCAGATTGACCATCTTGGCATTGATCTCCTGAGTCGAATGCTTGTTCTTCGCCCGGAAAACCGTATCAGTGCCCATGAGGCACTACAGCACCCTTGGTTTTCCGATCTGCTGATGCAACAACATCAAATGCAACAGCAACAACAGCCAGCCATACACCCACAGTCCAGAGGCTACGCACCGCAGGCGGTGCCCCCTCAGGGCTCGTACGACTCGGGATATTAGTAGTGAGGACATCTAAACGCTTAGGAAGATATGATTCATGAAGTGGTGTCGTCGTCTCTTGATCCAGAGAATGGGCGACATTTCTTTCCTGTACCCAAGATGATATTGGGCTCATGATTTGGGTGATCATCATTCAAAATATGTTTTGTACTTTTCTAGAGCGACTTGTTCTTGAATCAATCTGTTTAGTTGAGGGTAAGCAAACGGGAGAGGCGTTGTGGTGTCGGCTGGAGATCGTTGTAGGCTCTTTTAATGTGGCATTTACAGGTTGCGGGCGGAAGGGTTTCCGAATACTTCAACCCCTTCCATGGTCTGTCCTTGTTGTTTTACTTTTGCTATTCCGGTTCAGATAATTATACCCAGATGATGAGTTTTCCTTGAAGAGGACCAGTCGAATATGGGACTTGCGCACCTTTCCCATATCTGCCACACAGAATATCACTCGCCGCTTTGTTATTATTCAATAATCGTCCAATTATCACTGTCTTTTGTTGACTAAACTGTCGTCAATGTTGCTCTTGTACCTATAATTTCCCGGCTCCCTTCTCCATGTATCGGCCAGCTCGAATCCCGGAGGCTCCTCGTGGAGATAACCCAGACTTCTCCGGACTTTCAAGACTTCCTCGCGCACCCTCCTGGCAACTTCGATTCTTAATTCCACCGCCCGTCTTCCATATTTGAGTTCATCTGACAACTCCCCCAAGACACGTGGAATTTTGCTTTTCGATTCCTCTTGTTTAACCAATTCCTGCCATCGCGCACGTAGATCCCCGAAGACCTTCTCCGTTTCGACGAGCTCGCCGAACGCAATCCTAAATTTAACACCGAAACGGGGGAGAAAGCGTGGCCAACCCCTGTCCTCCGGCATCATGTGTTGAGTGCCGTCAATGAAGATAGGTAAAACATCGGGCATGGGCTCGCTTTCCAGGATCATGCGCGACACTCCCCACTTGAAATATCGCATGAACATCTTGGGGTGTTGGTGAACACATGCTTCGGGGAAGACGTGGACCCAGCTGTGTCGGTTCCCTGCGTAAACTGGAAGTAGGCCTGGCATGTCTCCTTCGCTCCCTACCTCTCCGCTAGAGGGAAGCGGCTCCACAAAGGGCCGAGCTGATAATAGCCTGATAGCCTGCGGCACGGTGGGCTGGAAAAGCCCACCGTGGGGTGAATGCTGAAGGCGATGGGTGGGCAGTACCTGACCAGCGGAAAAGAATGCGCCAAGGTGACTGCACCACGGGAATCAGCTCGTTAAGAAGTCGTAGAGAGGGATTTGGGGTTTAGTAGAAGGCATCTCTCACGCGTTTTTGAAACATATATCCTCGGCGCCTAGACTCCAACGATGATTGGAGGGGTTAAAGGCATGTCGAAATGGTAACACTCCCCACATTAGGGGATCATCGGATCTGGTGATGGGAATGAACTTATCAGACTTGACTTTCAGCGAATAGGCCCGCAGACAGACAGATAGACTCATGAATTGATAATAACGTACACGCTCACATGGTTACAGACTTATGGAGACTTGATGTCAGCGGCTACCTAGCTCACAATTGAAGGTTGTGAAGAATGCAGGAGGCTTACCAGTAAGAAGGCCTCTCTGCCTCTTCTCGATATCTTTCCGCTTATCCAGTATATCCAAGAATCTCTGCAGGCCGGTGACTTCGACTGAGTTTAGACTATAGAGGAAAACCCGTGATAGTGAGGCGGCCAGGCCCATTATCAGAGACGAAGTCACGCGCCGGGGGAGACTTGGCTGTGCCGATAGCGGCTTATTGGACGAGGCCACAGAATTCGTTGACAACATTGTTGATTTCGGTGGGATTACGAGATTATAGAACCGTGAGTTTAGACGTCCCTCATTCACTTACCACTTTCGCAATCTCTCTCTCCGTCACACGCGCACACATACACACACCCTCTCTCTCTCTCTCTGTCACACTTTTGTTAAGAAAATAATAGCATGGTACACACAGAAGAATTGGATGAAGTAAAAGAGAGAAGAAGAGAATGTAGTGTAAACGAACGGTATAGTGCTTAAATGAAGAAACTACATGTTGGGTGAATGAGGAAAATGTATGGATGGAGTTCGATGAATAAGTTGGTATCTAGGTAGGTACTGTGGCGCAGACAAGTGGCTGGAATAAGCAGAGGGGCTTGGTAAATTGCTCTTGTCCAGGCTAGAATCCTCCCCTCTGATCGATCTAGCGTGACCATTTAATGATCACCGTGCTTCTATTGCTATCAGTACTGCCAGTAGATGGATGACAAGGCTAGCATCTAGCTAGCATTCAGTCTATAACTACTTTGATTGTTTTAATCAACAGGCCCTTGAACAGCACCTAATTGGGCTCTTACTCTTATCCCCTCTCTGCCATCTTGATGGCCTTATAAAACTATGTCTCACAGTACGGTTCTTCATGACGTCTCTCTTTCTATATATTTTTAATACAATACACACACACACATATATATATATATATATTCCTAGTGGCAACGATACCCCTGCTGACAACGAAGCGATAGGCAAACGCAACACTTCACGTGCCGTCTTCACCTCATACGAGCGGGACCTGGCACGTAAGTCATGGACATCGACATCCGCCCATCTCAATCGCGAGAGCTTCCTTCCCTTTTCCGCCTGTCGCCTTTGCCTCGAAACCGCCATTGATCCCGTCTCTTGCACCCATGGTGACATCTTCTGTCGCGAGTGCGCCCTTAGTAACATATTGGCACAGAAGAAGGAAATTAAGCGGCTAGAGAAGCTGCAGGGACAGGAGGATCGCGAGGCCCAGGAGCATCGGGCCCAGCTAGACGCCGAGGCTCACGAGAGAGCGGTGCGCGATTTTGAGATGATACAACATGGATTCAACGTGCCATCTCAAAGTGCCTCCATCACTAAGACCACACGGGGTCGCTACGATAGGGAGGGATCTTCTATTATTGAGAGCGACCTTCAGCGTGTAGCCCAAAAGCGGAAGTTCGAAATAGATGAGGATGAAGTACTGCGCATCGCCGCCGACGACCGAGCCAAGGCCCGAAAGGCCATCGACGACGAGAAGGCTGCTCAGCCAACCCTACCTTCATTTTGGGTCCCCACCGTCACGCCCTCCAGTAATACTCGCGATACCCTCCATGAAGTCGTCAGGAAGACTAAGAAGACCCCGGTATGCCCTGCGTCGCCCAAGGATAAACCACATACGTATTCGCTTCATGGGTTAGTCAGCATCCACTTCGCTACCGAGGATGATGATCAACAGAAACAGAAGGGAAAGGCTGTGCGCGTATGTCCCTCATGCAAGAAGGGTCTAGGAAATTCGTCCAAGGCCATGTTGGCGAAACCCTGTGGGCATGTGTTGTGTGGAAGCTGTGTTGGAAAATTCATGAGACCAAACAAACATCATGATCCCCATGCTATGGAACCCGAAGCTCTTAGGTGCTACGTCTGCGACACTGATCTCACTGGATACGGGGACCGCGACCACGAAGACGACTATAATAGTAAAAAGAGGGATAAGGATAGAGTACGGCTAGGTCTAGTCGAACTCAGGAGCGAAGGCACAGGCTATTCGGCTGGTGGCGCCAACCAGGTCCACAAAAACGGCGTTGCCGCATTTCAATGCTAGGCAATTCTAACCATGTTTGTTACATGACACTTAAGTACGACCCGCCCTAAACTCGGAAGACGAGCCAGAGATCACAAATAGAATACTTGGGCATAGCTCCGCTTCTGTAAGCCCCTCCCCGCCAGGGTTTCCCAATCCACTTACATCATGATACATGTTACAAATTGAAGTTCTCGTTAACACCTTCATTCTAGATTATATACACAGGCAATAAGTGATGATATGCCTCCTAACCTCGACATCTTTTTCTTACTACATGGCCTATGGATTTCATCGACGCTGTCCGCAGCAAGGTTTACCCCAGGCTTATTCAACCTAGTATCACCCGATCTTCTATCGGTAACATCGAAGTACGCCGGGTAGCACCTTTCGTGGTGGGGTTGTATCCTTGGACCGTCACTTCTGGAGCTCCGCCATGTCCCGATGGTGAGAATATCCAGCCCTTTAAGCAACTTGGCGCTAACGCCATCGCACAGGGCACCAAGTTCTTTAGTCTAGATAATACAGGCTGCCGTACTGAATGTGCTTCGCTGAAGAAGGGAAAAAAACCCTTGAGGCTCGAATTCAGCGCAAGCAGGAGACCAGCCGAATAACCCGACCAGAAGTTGGCAATGCTTTTCTCTTTCCGCATGCTGCGCACGATTTCGCGCACCCCGAGGGCGCTATTCGGGCTAGGTAGCATTGTGGTCTGTTTGCGTGTGATGATGTTAGCTATGGGGTTGGTAAAGATCCGTGGGTCGGCGCTGGCGGTTATGTCGACGACTAGCTCCTCTATCGTAATTAGCCCCCTGCGTCCTGTCTCTAGCGGCATGATGGGAGGCATAGGACGCAAAGCTACTTATAGAAGAGAAAGAAGAGGAAAGAGCCCAAGGCAGATTTGGGAGCATCTAACTCAGTATCATTAGTATGTTTGCTGTTTCGCAGTGTGCCTTCCCATAGGAACTTTGGGTGCAGCGTTTTAAGGGGAGAGAAAATGTTTTCAAATTACTTTGTCCCAGGCCAGTATAGAACGCTCTCGGCCCGCCACCGCCATCGGAACTCTAGATCCGCGAAAAGGCGTCGACGACGCCGGCGTACTCGGCCGTTGGTGGCTTCAGCAGTCGATCTCGATCTTGAGCCGGCGCCCGTTGTGTATCGACCTGTTCGTTTCGAGGACGATGATCTTCGGGAGGTGAGGTAGGAGCTGGAGTAGTAAGAATAGGAAGAGGATCGGAAGGACCGCGACTTGGACGACCGGATCCCAGATCGGGTCCCTGTGCGCGTCCGCGACGACCCCCCTTGCGACGGCGCTGGAACTGCCGCTGCAGTTGTAGGCATGCGACTACTCGGGACAGGGGATACGGACTGCATGTTGAAATCAAAGTGCCAAGGGACCCGGATAAGGCGCGGCGGAGTGACGGTAGGACGTTATCAGCGGAGGGAGTCGGGGAAGAAGATGATGTGATGATGGGGGCATGATGGGCGTTCTGCTAGGAAGTTCGACTTATAGTCGAATATGTAAGAGGGCTGGCTAACCGCAGTTCAACGACGGCAAATACAATATACAGCATACAAGGCCGTACTAGGAGAGATAAATATGGTGTCGATCTAGTCGTCTACCGGGTGTGTGTTTGGTCCGGATGTTTCGATACTAGCCCTGACCTCGTCAGTTGGGTCGCCTTGTATATGCCAATCCACCATTCAGTAACGTGGTTAGAGAATGGAGAACGCCGAGCGAGTCTCTTGGGCTAAGCTAGTCCGTGAGGTGCGCTGTGATGTGCTATGCTGTGCTGTCTTGTCGACTTGTTCTGTTCGTCTTGGTATCTGTCGTCGTATTATTGGATGACGGTGGATTAGGTAGATAGACGGGGGTAGTCTTTAGCATCAAGTTTGCGGTAGATCATGGCCACAGGACAGTAGGCATAAAAGATGATAGTAGTACTGTGATGCGAGAAGAAAGGGGCAGACAGAAAGAAAGAATCAGGTATTATTGTTGTGTTATTCTCGTATTATTTTCGTATATATTGTATTATTCCGATACGGCACATTACCCGGTGCGCAATGTTGAGCTGGACTACGTCATTACTCGGTGCGGAAATCCCCACGTCTCTAAACTAACAGCACAATTAGTTAACTTGGCTAAGTACATGCTACCTATCCGAGATATCGTTCAATATCCACATCCCACGTCGCTAGCTAGGCGTCAACACGCGTTGCTGGTGCCTCTCGACACCCTTTGCATACTATCCACTATCCAAATAGGTACACCTACTATTTACCACATGCTACCACCATGTCGTACCCTACCGTACCATATTATAGATATAGATGCAGGTATATATATGTATATAAATAAATACACCCTTAGAAGTGAAGGAGAAAATAAGACGAATTCTCTTCTTCAACCTTGCATTCGTACGTTGTGCTACTTGGGTATATCGATGATGCCCAACCTAACCTATGCTGTCCGTGAAAATGGAGTAACCCTCATTGCCTGCCTCACTGTAATTGTGTGAAACACTAGACCCAAACCCCAATCAACCATGGATATGAATGATGTATCCGATGTGGTATGCCCGAGAAACGCCGCGCCATTGCCCAATTTCGGTTCCGTTAGACAATATCCCTTCGCCCTCTGTAATGAGAGAGTTGTAGGGGAAGGATATCCTGGACTGAACAGAACCGAACCAGATCAAACCGAACCAAATCAAACCGAACCGAACCAACCCAAACCACCAAATAACACCCATGCCCCAGGAGGGATTCGTCTCCTCGCAACCGGTTGCCGAATATCCCCCCGTGTTAAGCTCGGCTGCTGACCGACGGTCGCCGCGAGGCCGCTTGTATGCTGAAGCTCGATGACCTCCGTGCATTGTGCATCATGGATACATCCGGTTCCCCAGGTGCATCCAGGTCCATACTATCCTGGTTCGCGTCTGTCATTTTCTGCACACCAAGCCCTACTACCTTGAAAATGTTAGTACGTCCGCCATTAGTGGCCGTCTGTAACTGTTCGCGGAGTCGTGCTAGCTGGTACGTTCGTCTGATAGGCGTGAATATGGGTTGTGGTAAAACGGGTTGAGGATTCCAGCGAGCCAATGCGCTCATGACCGCCGCCGTCTCCTCGTCCGAATCGACAGGTCCCCCATTCGCCTCGTCATCCTCCTCGAGGGGGGCGTTGGCATCTAGTGCTGCTTCTACGCCGTCTCGTCAATATCTATCGTCAATATTATCAAATCAGAACTTGTCATGACTTACTCTGCTGCTTGGCTTGGTTCTTCTTCTGGTAGGCGGCAAGTAACATGTCATAAGGGAGAGAACGGCCGGCGACGGCACGCTTGGCGCCCATACTATGGCTCTTGCAAGTCAGGGAGCGCGCACAAGGTTGTCCGTTTGGAAGCAGGACACCGCACTGCTTCTCAACATCGACGGGTCCTACGTGTGGATCCACGGTTAGTACGGCGCTATGCATCATATAAAGAAATACATAAAACATATCAACGTATGAGTGGATGGGTTGGAAAGAAAGAAATGAATAAATTAGTAAATCAATACCTTTGGGTTTGGGAACCTTGGGCTTGGGCTCTTCCTTCTTCTTCTTGTTTTTAGGCCCCTTGTCGGCGTCGGCGTCGGCCTTGCGCTTCTTTCCCTTGAATTCACCGTCTGGCTTCTTACCGCCGCCCAGCTTCTTGGAGGCTTTGGCGTTGGTCTTCTTGTCGGGCGACCCGTCGTCGTCTTCGTCACTGTCATCATTGATCTTGGCATCGCCATCCTCGTCCGCCTTGCGTGCTTCTTCCTCGCGAGCTTGCTCCTTGGCGCGTTCCCTGGCCTCCCTGGCTTCTTTCTTGCGTTGCGCCTTCTCTTTCTTAATTTTCATGCAGTTGTCAATATGAGCCTTAGCAGCAGCTTTGATGACGCCCTTTTTACAGAGTCTGCACTGCTGCAAGTTCAGATTGTCCTCGAGCGGGCGTCCGCTCGTGAATGTCTCGCGAGGGCCTTCGTCGAGTGGGTTGACGACGGGGCTCAGTGAAGGTGCCGAGGGGGCAGTCGAGGGGCTGGCGGTGCGCTTGACTTTCCTCTCGTCTAAAAAAAAGAAATATTGTCAGCGGAGGACGACGAATGGTGTATGTATACTAATATATATATATATAGAATATATGTAACGCACCGTCGGCAACGCTTCCATCCTTCCAGTTGCCTGGTTTCGTCTGTTTAGGCAAGGGCTTCTTTAGTTTTATATTAAAAAATAGGCTCGGCTTGATCTTGACAGCGGTGGCTGCTTTCTTGGGTGCGACGTTGATGGTGGCCTCATCCTCAGGACCGACATCCCATCCTGTGCTGGTATCCCGCGCGTCGGCGGCGTTTGTCATGACGAAGCGATCGAGTTCCTACTAGGGCTGTGGGTGCATTTATTATAGGCGACGCTTAACACTATGGGTTCGTGTGTCAGTTGGGAGGGCAAGTAGTAGGCGCACTACCGTACCTCGATGATGAAGTGAGCTTGTCGTACTTGGAACAAGACGTAGGTGATAAATTGAATGGTGTTGTTGCGCGAGAGGTGGATTCCATACCTACCTAGGTACAACATGCCTTAGGTACCCGCCTTAGGTACCCGCCTTAGGTTCCTACACGTACCTACGTACATATTGTTATGCCTAGTGTAGGTACTTACATAGGTACTACATACACTAGTGTATACACTACTACCTATGTACAGTAGCTTGGACCCACAAATACCCCTATGTAGTGTAGTGTATGTATATACATAGTACTTATCTACAACAGGTAGTACATACTACTAGTAGTAATAAAAGCTAGGACGAGCAAGAAGACAAGCTTTACATATCCATTCATCAATCCTTCTAGTACAACCGCCCATCCATATTAGAGTGAATACAAGACGTTAGCAAATACTATCGTATATCGATCTCATGCACCACTCCTGTGCGTACCCTGCCTACTTATTGGGCTATTATAACGGACTTCTGTGCGAGTAAAATACTAACGACCTTGTATAAAGCGTAAAGCGCAAAGCGCCTCATCCGGCACATCGACTCGCTAGATACATTGCATTGTCTAATATGTCTTTCGCCTCTCCTCGGTAGTCAGTCTCGCGTGCTTGCGAGAGAGAACCCCGACACTCCAGTTCATGAGAGGATAAGATGCACCTTGCTAATGTACCCTTTATCTGAGTCATAGACCTCTATGCTTCTCTAGAATCAAAGCAACGACAGCAAAAGCGGCAAGAGTTGGCCTGTGCGTAGATTCCAGACACTGACTCGCCTGAGTATGGTATCAGGGGTTGAATAGGGAGAGGGGATCAATCATTGAATAGAAGACAGAAGTAGAAGGACGGAGAAAAAGAAAAAAGAAGGGGGGGAGGGAAATTCCCAAACGCCAAACGTCCATCCCACCCAAAGCCAACATGTGGTACAATATGTCATGCAACACCGACTCCTTGAATACCTAGTAGAAAAGTGTAGAGGGTGCAAAGGTGATGTCCATTCAAACCAAGTCAAATCCCGCCCATGCGCTCATTGTACTCCAGAAGGATCCTTTCGAGATGGGTCGATCCGGCTCGTGCCAAGCCCGAATCTGCTTCTTAGTGCGTTCAGCCCTTTCAACCCTAGCCGATTCAACACGGGCACGCTGCTCTTTCCAGTGCATCTGGGCTTTGTTCCAATATCGCCCATGTTCCTCAGCCTTCCCTTGCAATGCCAGCCACACCAACTTCGAATTAATTTGGCTTGTCAGCACCGCCATACGGAGCTCATCGCGGGCATCCTGAGCTTCTCGTACAAATTCGAGCTGGAATTGGCTAACACGGCGGAGTAACGATGACGCGTCAAGGGAATGCAGCACCTGTTCCATGAGACGACTAGGAATGGCGAGGATAGTGTCGCTCACATCTCGTAGACCGTGAAACACCGAACCAGAGACCGATACTGTCTGGTCGCAAACCTGTCTAGACACGACATCCAACGCGGGAATGTAGGTTTCCTCAACCCATGATGTTGTCCCATTCACCGTATCGACAACTCTCTGTGCAAATCCACGTACGAGCTGCTTGCCGGCATCGAGAGCTTCTGTGAATCGATAAGTGGCAAAGTTAATATGAAAGGACTCATTGATAATGGGCTTGCGGGTCGTCGCAATCGTCACAGCCAGTACACCATGCGCCTCTTTTACGGGTACTTGAATGAGAAAGCCCATGTCGATAGAAGACACCTTCGTAGGGATGTCTTGGACTCCACGGCTCACGGCAATCAAAATGGCATCCTTGGCAAGCCAAGAGGACTTTAGATTTCGGGGAATTCTAATAATCATCTCGTCTCGGCCAGATAGCTCTGCTGAGCAGACAGTTGCTAACCTAGGAACAGCGGCAACAGTTGTCTGCGTATTGTCTTTCCCGAACGGGATAAATATAAGACCGTTAGGGGAACTAGCGGTTTGCAGGGCATTGGGTGTCTGTGCAACCGTTGTCGTGGAGATGGTGACGGAATACGTCGTTTTGGCAGAAGGAGCGGGACCAGCGACAGATACTGATGCCACAGGAACCGTCGATAGTTCTCTAGGAACCGATGAGGTTAATAACATTGACTTGGTAACCAATGCAAGGCTATAGATAAGGACCAGACTAAACATAGACAGCATGGTCAGGGCCCATCGCCTTTCATGGACATATCTAAGGGCCGATTGAAGAGTTCCACGACCTCGCAACGGCTTAGGCGATAGAGGACCCGAAAGCTCGAGCTCTTTCGCAGTTAAGGGTACTGGTAATGTCACTTGTTGATCCGCGAGCGAGAGATCATCACTGGCGGAGGATTGGCCCCGAATGACCGTGGCTAACTCCCGAGTTCGAATATGGTCTACGTACGACAAGGATGTGAAGGGAGGAGAGTGGGATAGAGATAAGCTCGTCGGATTCTCCAAGCTTTGATTCATCATATTAAGAGCCTCGGCTTCAGCGGCATCTTCGTGGCGGACCTGTTCGACAATAGTGGCGTCGGATATGGTGGTCTCGTTCAGATTGTTTTCCTCGTCATCGGATGAGTCGGAATCGACGTCCGTACCGGTAAGGCTTTGAATGTCATCAGGTTTCTGGTAATCAAAGGAGCTTGCTATGGATTCAGCCTGGCTTTCTCCGTCGGTTCCAATTATATCGTATCCCAGCTCAGTCAAGCTGGGATCTACGTCTGGGATGTTCCCGGGTTGCATTATGTCCGGTGAACTAGAGGATACCCAGTTGGTCAACTGGCGATTCCCTACAGGTCTTGGGAAGCGAAGGGAGAGCGTAGAGTCAGACAGGTCTTCGATATTTGGGGGTTCGGGATTGGGCTCGCTGTTAGCCAGACGGGGAGTGGATTGGGGTGAGGTCAAAGACGAAGGGTGTGGTCGTGGGAGTTGGATAGATCTCAGAGCGTCGTCGGGCGTCTCGGACTGTTCCATAACGTGACAGAAGAAGCCGTCGGCATATCAGGTCACACCTCGAGTTTACCGGAAGATGGGTAAAGTAAACGAAGCGTGACGGGCTATAGACTTCGGGTATATGGATTATGTAAGAGGTAAATGGTGTGGCAGAAAACCGAAACCCGAAAACCTAGGAAGAACGGTTAGCCGAGTGTCAAAAGAATCGAAACGTTTTCTGAGAGAGTTGAATGATCTGCTGCGCACTTGGAGCCGGTTAAGCTAGCCGCTATATGTGGTAAGGGTACTATCGGACTGTTCGTCGGCGAGCGACGTAAGTATGTGTGTGCTTGTGCGTGTTTCAGGATGAGGATTAGGATCGGACGAGCAAAAAGGGCTCGAGGGGAGATAATCCGATAGAAGTTGAGGATGGTAACAGACTCAAAATGGTTGACTCAGAATCGGGGCCATACCTAGGTAGAAATGGAACGGGAATGGAGATGGAGATGGGAAATGAATAGTGAAAGTTGTGAATGGTGATGGCCGAACCAAGTTTAAGAGGTAATAGTAATTAATGATATAGGTATACCTACATTAAGATACCTTAAGGTACCTAGATAGTTGAGGTAATGATGGTGTGTGGTGGTAAGTGGTAACTTAGAGGTTGTGTTGAATGACAAGGTGCATCTGTGCTGTGCTGCCTAGTGTTACTACGATCAGTAGTTGGAGCAGTGATAAGGGCAGTCCTTCAAGGTAGGATTCGTGGGAAGGAGGGGTGAAGGAAAGAAGGTTAATGCCTTGCCTACGGTACAATGTAGAAAGAGGGTGAGGGGGAGGGGGAGGGGGGTTAGAGAGGTGGGGAGAGAGAGATAGAGAGATAGAGATAGAGAGATAGAGAGATAGAGGGAGAGGGACAGACGGACGGAGAGAGGGAGAGAACAAGAGACGCGGCATGTACCTGCTATTCTTCTAGCCTAACCTAGTATCTTTACACTGGATCCTCAGTGGTTCACCGGAAAGTTCACGAAATTACAGGCAAAGTCCACCTAAATGCTCATGATACTTTGCGAGTGTCGGTCCGAGGCAGGAGTTATGGTGAATGTGTGTTGGTGGGGTGGCAATAGATAGACAGGCGCCTGTAGCATCGGCCACAGATCAGAGAGGTCAGAGAGGTCAGAAACACGGAAAGGAAAGAATGGAGGCAGAATGGAGGCAGAGTGATGTCTGGAAGAAGCAGTCTAGGAGAGATGGGGATTGTAGATTGTAGATACCTGGTAGGAATAGTACGTCTAGTAGAGGTGAATAACAAAGTTAATCGTCCAAGGCAGACGAGGCGTAATGTAGGCTACATCTGCCCAGCTAAGGTGTCCTACGGTCTTACGTCAAAACGTAATGGCAGCCGTGCGTGACCAAACCCAGTGCCCCGCAATCCAAGCAGACGCAGGCAGGGAAGCAATACCTACTAATCTAGTACCTACCTAGGTACCCGAGCAGGAGGGGTAGTGAATGAGACAGACAGGGGACAGCGAATGAAAGAATAGGTGGCCGGATAGGTAGTCTAGGTCTATTCAATGGAATACTTGAATGTAAGGCTGGGCAGTTTTGGTTTGGATACGTGGGTATTGGTTAGGCAGGCTTACAGGAAAATGAAGGTAGATAAGAAGTACCACTTACCTTCCGAGCTAAATAGTGAGTTGGGTTCGATTCCTAACAGCACTATTGGAATTCGCTTTTAGCTCATCTGTACCCTCCCTTATAGCCGTTACAATGCTTCGAGCCAGCGGGTACCTCAAGTAGGGGTGTCATGTGAAGTACCTAGCGTCACGTAGTAGATAGGTGGGATAGGATACTTGTAAAGAAGGCTGCATAAATAATCCTGTACAATGATTCTTGTAGTCGCTGCCGCGGCGACTCGAATTTGTGAATCCATCTGTCCTCCTTGGACATCTCTAGACTATCCTTAGCTTCTGTGGTTGTTGTCGTCAAGATGTTGTTAACGATCATGGGTTAATACCTAGTAGTCATGGGTCACAATGGCGGGGTTGGTCACTTTAGTGTACACTAGTATATTAGTAAGTGTATAAGTGTATAAGTCTCCTCGGAAAACTAACCCCTCTACAATACGTATCGAAAACGATGTTCATAACCGCATCCGTCGTCGCCACGGTTTGTGGATACCTTACCTAGGGAGGTATGTAGTGTGCACGGTAGAAGTACCTACTTACTCTCTCTTATCTAGCTTATGCAAATAATGATGTACTAAGGTACGCATCTTTGTAGGTGTTGTATTTACGCTATGCATTGAGCTGCACCTAATTTTAGCTCCCATCCAGTCTTGTCCTACAAGTCAAGTTACATATGTAGCTTTGAAGCAGATTCCGCAAGTCTATTTGGCCAATACCGAAGAAAGGGAAGAAGAAGAAGGGCCTAAGCCTAGAAATAAACAATTCTCTAGCCGTATCGCTCAGTCTAGCTTGGTTTAGTTTGGTTAACTTGACACTACAGTATTAGCAGTTCATAGCAACAGCCACTTCCTCTCCACCCTCAGTATCCCAACTTCATCTACATACTTACATACCTAACGTGTATTCTACACATCACTTGCCCCACGACATAAATCAGGTTCCTCTATCTCGGGCTTAATCCGAGCCCTTACTATACACTACCTAGACAGGCCAGAAATTTACCAGGCGTGTATCAACCCTAAATTTTCTAGGCAAAGTCTGTAACGTTCTCGGAGCAGTGGCACTACCTAATGATTTGTCGACTGTCCTATACCCTACCTATCCTCCCAACCTCCTAGACCAGTGGCGAAGGCTTCCTTGGACTATAGTCGATCTTAGAAGCTCCTTGATGCCAATTTAGTACCTCGCTCCAACCCTTGCTCCTCTTACTTGCAAAGACAATTTGAAAATTCTTGATATTAATGTAGAGCCTATACTAAAACGCTGATATCAAGCCTCTACTAGTACGAATAGTATTCAATCTAGCGTTAATCTGTTAGATTGAGCGAGGTTAAAGGGGGTCAAGGGCATGCATATGATTGTGTTCTTAAATAGATCCCGCTTATTATATGAATCTCCTAATGCTGTACACATGATCTACCCTACCAAAACTCCTCAACCAGAACAGTGAGGAAGCAATATGCTCCGGCGTCCGTTCGTCTAACATCTATTCCGTAACGCCTGTTTTACTACTCATTCTCTAAGGGTATCGTCCTCCTGCAGTTTCATCGAGACCTACCGGTCGACGGATTGGTCAAGAGGTTACACCTCACACGGGAATACAATTGAAGCATCCAAGATCTTGGTTGTTCTAACGGTCCACTAGATCGTTTGATGATTTCCCCTTTCTTTCCTATACAAAACCGAATTTTATGGGTATCAAGAAGGTATCCTCGGGGGCTCCTGATACAATCAGAGCAGCCATTAAAAATGAAAAACAATAAAAATAAACCAATCAAGAACCGGCACAGCCTGGATATATGGCGTGGGAAAGCTGGGTCGGAGTGAGGAAGTGAAATGTGCGTGTGCGACGGGTTACTTATCACACATAGCCCCTTCATAAGACGCTGTTGTGTTGTAGCACTTTCTTGAGTGAGTCGGTGTCGAAGTCTTCATCATCGGGAATCATGTCGATAATTCCAGTGAGATTGGCAAAAAGGTCTCCTTGGTTGCGATAAGCAAGGACAGTGGGGACAGCGGCATTATCAAACTCGATGTCCTCATAATGTACCTTGACGAAATGTATGTAAGGATAGGCGGTGACGAGAGGCCTCATGGCCGACTCCATCATCCCTGATACTTGGCACTACCGTCAAAATTAGCACGGGCGTATTATCAAGGGGGCCGCAGGGACGCGGCACATGGGTCTATGAACCATGAATGGACTAACCTCGTGATCGTAGACGAATACAATGACAACCGTCTCCCTGCCAACCTTTTCAATGGCGTCGAGATAACCTAGGGCATCTACAGTGTCGAAGCGACCAAACATGCGAGGACTGGGGCTCGTCCGGCGACTGCGCACGCTGTTCTTGGCCTCGTTCTCTAGTTCGAGTCTTCTCGTCTCGCGCCACTGTTGAAGGAAGGCCTCCTCATCTGAATCTTGATCGTCCTCGCTGTCGGCGGGACTTGACACGTTGATGGCATTTGGGCGATCGGCCAGAGATAAGCCCATGACGGAGCGGCGCACAGCGCTGACCTTGTTGCGCCACTTGCCCTGACGAGCTTGTTCGTAGGCCCTCGCGTCAGCGATGACACCCTTGACGCCGGTGGCACGACCCGAGTCGAAACTGGCGGGGGGCAACTTCATCTCGGCGGATCGAATGACGGGCGCACGCATGGCTTCGTCGATCTGGGTGTCACGATACCAGTCCTCGTCGTCCTGGTCGCCGTCGTGGCGATCGTCTCTGTCTTCGGGATGTACGCGTGGTCCGTTATCGGTATTTTTATCAAGAAAAGTTTGAAATTCTTCCTGGGCGGGAGTCGGGTCGCTATTGAAAGAGGTTGAAGTCATGATGGAAGAAGTAAAGGAGAGGGGAGGGGAAACGGTGGTCTCGGTGGGAGTTCGTTCGCAAGGGTTATATAAAATGGGATGGGATGGGATACTCTCGAGGGGTAGCCAGCAATACTATATAACTACTACTATTACTACTAACTTAGTATGACGGATTCAGTCAGGCTTGACCCAAGATGGGGTTTTTTTCCGCCTGTTTGAATTGTTGGCGGCGCAATGCCCGGTGGCACGTTAAAATGCAAAAGGAGTTCTGGAACAATGCCTAATCAAGACTGGTTGGTTGTCAGGGAACCAGGATGAAAGACTGGTGAAAGCAAGGGAGGGAGAAGAATGACCTGGATGCTTTGTGTCAAAGTGTTTCAGGTTTGGGAGGGGGGGTATAAGTGTGTGTGTGTTGGGGGAGTGGGGCGGGGGTGGAAAGAGCGGGAAAAGAAAAGGAAGGAAAAAGGAAAGAAAAGGGAAAAGAAACAAGAGGAAGGGAAAAAAAAAAAAAAAGGCATACGGAGCATGGATCGATCTTTTGGGGGGCCAGTTATTAACGATGATCAAATTGAAAGTAGTGTATAGTGTACTATGTAGTTATACAATTACAATTATAACGCTATGTATACCTGACATGCCTCACCTTACTTGCCTTAGCTTACCTTACCTTGCGTACGTACACATATAGCGAGTGTGTACCTTAGTGCCATGAAAATACTGCTAGCAGGCACAGTAGTGTAGTGTAGTGTAGCATAGCCAAAACATAGTAAAACGTGCTAGTGTAAACAAATCCGAGAATACTCTGGTGTGTTAGGTGCACTGTTAAAGATACACTAAATCCGGGTGTAGGCGTGTCCTAGTGTACCTAGGTAGGTACCTACGCCATCTTACGGAGTCCCCGTTACAAAAGCCATTTCTTACTAGTAGGTATTCTTTATTTACAATTTCCGCGGGTGCGCTAGGTCTAATAGAGCAATATTAATATTTTCATATTTACGCTACACTAGTGTAGGTGTAGAGCCGTACTTTAAGTTCTCACCGCTCTGCTCTGCTCTGCTCTGCTCTACTCAGCGACACCCCAAACAACAAGATAGTGGGTACTACCGGTATTGTATGCATGCACCTAGTGTAGTCAGTCTCCTACTCACGGCACAACATTCCTTCAACCTCCTCTTACACTAGATATTATTTGTTAGAATAAAGGGTCATGTTAATAAATATTACAACATTGGGGGTGAGCTAAGTTAGCTCCAACCCCAAGGATCTATTACTTAAATTACTAATATACGCCTTAAAAGCAAAGCAAAATTTGCTTATATATAATATATACACTTTTAAACTTTTAATTAATTAGCTTGCTTATTTTAACAATTAAAAATTTTATACGCAATAATAGATTTATTAAACTTTAAAACTAAATAATGCAATACTAAAAAATATTAAAATAATATTATTATTAACTAAAAAAGCTTTATTTGCTAAACTAAAAGATTTTAATTAATAATAACGCAATTTTATAGCTAAAGCAAAAGCTTTTAATATATAAAATTATATAAAAATTACTAATTAAAAAAAATAGCTAACTTTTTTAAAACTATTATAATATAAAAACTATTTTATAAAAGCTAATATTAATTTAGCTACTTTAATTAAAAATTTTATAGTTAACAAAAAAGTATTTTTCATATTTAATTAAAGCGTATATATATTAAAAAATAAAGCATATATAAAATATAAAAAAAACGTTAAAAAATTAACTTTTTAAATATAAAATATTATTGCTTTAAACTATAAAATAGCTTTTTTAAAGCTAAAAAAAAAGATTTATATATAATATAATAGCATTAATAAAATCGGTACTGCTGTTTAATTTAGTTTTAAGCAAAAAGTATAAGCATAATATAAAGTAATAGTATTTAAGCTTTTATTAAAAGTTTTAAAAAATTTAAAAGCATAAGTAATAAAATAAAAAGCTATAATAGTTAAAAAAATTAATAAAAAACTTATAAAGTTAACTTTTTTTAATAATTTTATAACAGATTTTAAAATTATGTTTTAAAAAATAATTTTAAACTAAATTACTAATTTTAAAATAATTAATAAAGCAGCTATTAATACAAAGTTGTTAACTTATATTAATATAGTAGTAAAATTATAAAAGTATGTGTTAATACGCTTGTTGTTTTTAAAAAGTGGTAAGGCATTTAAAAAAGCATTTTTTATTTATAATATTAACAAATAAAAAAAAGCTAATAAAAACGATTAAGTTTAAAATAAGCTAAATTGTTTTAATTTTTGTTGTTTATAAAAAAAAAGATAAAGCTATACTAAAATAATTTTATATTAACATTTAAATATATAAAGCATATTAAAGCTTTTATAATTTTAAAAAATGTTAGTACGTATTGCTAAAAAAAGTATTTATATATTAAATAGCTTAACTTTTATTAAAGCAAGCTGTGCTATAAACTATTAAAAACAACTTAAATTTAACAAAAAAAATAGCTTAATTAAGCAGCAAAAAAAAAAATATTAAAATTAAAATACTAAAAAAATAATTAGCTAGCTAAATTATAAGCAGCACTTTTATTGTTTAAAAAGCTATTTTTAAAAGAAATAAACTTTAATATTTTTTTAAAAACTTTGCTATTTTAGATTTAAAAAAAACATTATATATTTTTAATAAAATAGTTAAGTTTTTAAACTTTAAAAAAGCTAAACTAAGTAATATAATTATTACAAAAGATTTTATAATGCTTATATTAAGCTATAAAAAAGTAAATATTAACATTTAAAAATTTAAAAGCTTAAAAGTTATATGTTTGCTAAATATAGCTTACTGCAAAAACTTTTTAACTAACATAATTTTTTTAAAAAAGCTTTAATAAAGCAAATATTAATAAAATATAAAGCTTAAACTTTTAATACTTTAAAAAAAAAAAAATAATAAAATTGCTTGCTAAATACAAAAGCAATTTAATTAGTTTGTACTAAAATATTTTTTTTTATTATTAATTAAACAAGTATTTTATTTATGCAAAAAGCGATTTAGCACTTATATAAAAAAAAAGCTAAGCTATATAAATATTTTAAAATAGTATTTTCGACTAAAATATATTAGCTTTAACTTTTTAAAGCATTTAATGCAAAAGTTTTTAAAAGCTAAAATTAAAAAGAATTTAAAAGCTAAAATAATTATAACTAACTATAATGTTTACGCTTAAGCTAAACTGCAGCGTTAAATTAAACAAACAAAACAAACAAAGCTTAATAAGCTTAAAATATAAATCGCAATTAATTTTTATAACTTTAAAAAAACTATATATTTTAATAACTTTATAATAATTGCTATAAACAAATATTTAAAATATATTTAAGATTATTTTTTTAAAAACAAACAAACTAAAAATATAATTGCTGCTTTTAAAAAGCTAATTAAGTATTTATAAAACTATTACTAAGTTAAAATCGAAATACTTAAATGCAATAACAAAATTTTTAAATATAAAAATAGCTTAAAAGCATTTAAAAAAACTTTTTTAAATTACAAAATTATTTTTAAGCTTTTAGCAGCTAATATACAAAGTTAAAATAAAGCGGCTAAACGTTTAAAAAGTGTAATTAAAAATAAAGCTTGCGCAACGCGTTTTAGCTTAAATTTGCCCAAATTTTTATAGCTAAAAATTATAAAAGCAGCGATTTATTTTTATAATAAGTTTTTTAAACACATTTATAATTAAAAGACTTTATATAAACGTTTTTATATTTATTTTATATTAAAAAATAAATTAATAAAAAATAAAAAGTTTAAACAAGCTTATTTAAAAGCATATAGTTATAAAACATATATTTTAAACTTTAGTAGTTAGTTTAAAAAAAACTGCTTTAATTAACTTAATTTAAAGGCTTAAATTAATTATTTAGTTAGCTATAATTTTATTAACATTTATAAAATCTAAAACTTTTTAAATAATTGTATTAAGTTTATTTAAAATATATAGTTTTAAAAAAAGTTTTTTTATACTAAAAATTTAGAAAACTTGCAAAAAAAATATTAAAAAGCTTTTTTTTAAAACTATTAAAGTATTATTAGCAAAAAAAAACTTTTAAAAAACTTAGCTTAAAACAATTAACAAATACCTTAAACTAAATTATAAAGTTTATTAAAATATAGCAAAAAATAACTTTAAAAAAACAAAAAATTTAAAAAATAAAAAAAGCGTATTTAAAATTTAAACAACAAGCTTTAAAATAATTTGCAAGCTTAATTAACTTTATATACAAGCTATTTTTGTATTATATTTTTTATTTTTAAAATTTTTTTTTTATTAAGTTTTTTTACTACTATAATTAAAAAAAATAATTTAGTAGTCCGCTTTATAAAAGCTGCGCTAGTTGCTAATAAACTAAGATTTAAAACTAAAAAAGTTTTTTTAAGTTTTTATATTATAAGTTTGACATATAAAAAATATTAAAAAGCTACGTTTAATTTTAAACGTTTATATATTGCAAAGTTGTTTAACAGTATGTTAATAAATAAGGCTAAAAAAGCTAAAATAATAAACTATTCTTAATGCTATTTTAATTCCTATAAAAAAAACAGCTTTATAAACAATACTGTATTTAATGCTAAAAAAAACTTTAAATTAAAAAACTATTAAAATCTAAAGCAAAAACTGCTAACTAAAAAAAAAGTCTATAAAATAAAACTGTTTTTATTATTTAAAACTTATAAAAATTTAAATACGTACTTAATAAAAAAAAGTTTTTATGCTGCAAAAAAGCTACACTTTAAAAGCTATAAAAAAATAGC
This sequence comes from Xylaria digitata, assembly GCA_022495195.1. Taxonomy (NCBI): domain Eukaryota; kingdom Fungi; phylum Ascomycota; class Sordariomycetes; order Xylariales; family Xylariaceae; genus Xylaria; species Xylaria digitata. The sequence goes on from MU377243.1 coordinate 37,834, forward strand.
TTTATAAAATAAAATCGATTAAAAAATTGCTTATAAAAAATTTATTTTTAATTATATATAAGTATACGTTTATAAGTTTAATAAGCATAGCTATTTTATAAAATGTAAAACATAATTAATTGTTTAAAAAAATTAACAGCTTTATTTAAGCTTAAAAAAAACATATGCTTTTATTTTAACAGAAAAATTTTTTAAAACTTTAATAACAATTGCAACTAAATTTAACCTAAAATTAAAGCAGTATAATACGATTAATATTTTTATTAACGTTAAACTAAATAAAAAAATCTATATAAAAATGCTTTTTAGCTATTGCAAATTAAATACTTTTTTAAAGCTATAAAAAGCTTTATATAAACTTAGAAAATCTTTTTTACTATAGCAAAAAAAATTGATTTTAACGCTTTTTAAATTAAATTATTTAGCAATACTATATAAGCTATATTATTATTTTAAAAATAAAATTTTTATATTTATTTATATAAATAATATAGTTTTAGCTTATTAAAGCTGCAAAAAGGTTTTTATTATAAAATTAATATAAAAATTTAAAACTAAATATTAACTAATTAAAAAAAACAATCTTTAATAGTTTTTAAAAGTTAAAATAATTAAAAATTGCTAACAAAAGCTAATTTAGTTATTTTAATTTTTATATATTAAAAAAATTAATAAGCTAAATAACTTAAAAAAAAAAAAAGCATTTTATTTTTATAAAAATTTAAAAGTTACTGCTTTATAAAAGCTTAGCTATAGCTAAAAAAATAAGCTTTATTATATATGTAGCAATAATTATACGCCTAAATATCGCTTTTTTTGCTTTAAGATTTTTGCAATTTAATTTAAATTTTAGCTTTAAATACTACTATAAAGCTAATCAAACTTTAAATTACTTTTTTTAAACTTAATATTATGCTTTTAAATTTAAAAGCAGTAATAACTTAATTATTGCTAACAACTTTTTGTTTATAAACAATATTATTAACTGCAAAAGCTTATAAGCCTACATTATAAAGCTATTTAAAAAAATTATTAGCTAAAAAGCTAACAAACAAAATATTATAACTATTTTAATTACTAAAGCTAAACTTTTTGTTTTAGCTTAAGCAGCTAAAAAAGCTATATTTATTAATAAACTAATTAAAAAACTTAAAGTTATTTTAAATAGTTAACAAATTGTTTTTTAATACAATAATTAACAAACAATTAAGCTTTTAAAAAAAAAAGTATTTATTTTAAAAACTAAGTTTTAATATATAAATATATATAATTATTAATTATGTCACGTTTGGAAAGTTTTTTAAAGTTAAGTATAATATAATATATATTTTGTATAATAGGTTTTATATAAAACTAAAGCTTATAAAAGCAAAAAATAGTGTGCAAAGCACACTTGGATAGATTATAGTAATATAAACAGATAAAATTAAAAAAAAAATATTTTGATTAATAGTTTAATTGGTAATGCATTTAAATTATAACAATTATTTTTTTTTTTTGTAATAAGTTGTTTTAACTTAAGTATAAGGTTAAATATTGTTGTAAATAGTGCTAATATAATTAAAAATAAAATTATAACAAAATATAATATAAAATTAAAAGCTAGAAATTAATTAGGATTAATAAGAAATAAGTATAAATAATAAAAAAAGTAGTATAAACAATAAAAATTTTTAGTTAATAAAAAAATTTTGCGCATTTTAAATAATTTTTAAATACTTAAGCTTGTAATAACGTGTTGTTTTAAATATGAATTATTTAGCAAGCTGATTTAAAAACAAAATATATAATCTGTTATATTTTTTTTTTCTTTTTTCTTTTTTTTTTTTTTTTTTTTTTTAGCTGCTGCCAGCATTTTCTGTTAGTTTTAGCTTTAGTTGCCGCTGATTATTTTTTTATTTTAATTATTTTTAAGCTTTATTTATTTATTTTTTTTATTTAAATTACCGCTTTTATTGTTTATTATTTTTTTATTATGCTTTTTTGTTATTAGCGTTGTTAGACTTATTAGGCGCGCTAGCGCAAGTTTAGCCGTTGTAAAAAACTTTTTTGCATAATTAGTTTTTTTGTATGTTATTAGTGTTAGAGCGCTACAGCGTATACGTTTTAGCTTTAAGCTAGCCTGCTTTTAAAAGTTTTATATATATATAAAAAAACGATTTTGTTTTTTTGTACTAGCTATAGTAAAAGTTATAAAATTTGTTAAGCTGTAAGTTGTTTTATATTATTTTTTTATACAAATTGCTGCTTATAATTTAAATTTTTTTTATAATGCAATTTAAAACTATTTAAATGTTTAAACTTTTTAAATAAAGTAAATATATGTTTTAAGCTTGTTATATTAATAATAATAATTTTGTTTTGCTAGTTAAAACTAATATAAATGCTAATATTTTTTAAATAGATTTAAAGGTTTATTGCAAAAAAATTGTAGCTGCTTAATTTCAGCTTTTTTAAAGTTTTTATTATTTTTTTACAGTTTATTAGGCCGCGTATAATATAATTAATAAAATTAAAAATAATAAAGTAGCTATATTTTTTTTTATTTTATTTATTTTATTTTGCTAACTTAAGTATAATTAAAAGCATTTTTTAGCTTATAAAATATATGCAGCTAAATAATGCTATTTAGTATATTTGTTTATTTTTTTTATTGCTGCTAGCGTTATTAATAATTATTATAGTTTTTATTTTATATTTAAAGCTAATTTGCTTAAACTGTAAAATAGCGCACCTAGTATTGTTAAGCAACTATGTTATGTTTTTAGCTTTTAAACATTAGTTATACTGCTTAGTATTTAGCGGTAAAGCAATTTGCTAAAAAAGTTAAAAATTTTATTAAAACTAATATTAATAACGCGTTTTAAAATGCTTATAATAATAAGTTAAAGTATAATAATATATTTAAGTTTAATATTAAATAAAGTTAGGTTTAGTTAACGTATAATTTATTAGTAAAGCGCAGACATTTTTAAAGTTTGAAATAATAAGTTTAATTTTTATTACGCTAAGATTTCGGGTTTTGCTGGCGTTTTTTGGGACCGGTGTTTTAAGAATTTGTTAAAGATTAATTAAATCGGCCTTAAGGTCTTTTTATGTTAGAAACGCCAGCTTTAGTAGCCTTAATTTTTATTATTTTTTTTTGTGATTTTGTTGTTTTTTAAATTTTTTAATAAGTATAAGAGCAGTAATATTAATAGCTAATACTTATTAATTGTATTTATTTGGCTAGCTTTTTTATTTAATTTTATAATATAATTTATTTTAATATATTATTTTTTTTATTATATTTTCTATTTTTTATTTGTTTTTAATATTTTTTAATGTAGGCATAAATAAAATGTTTAAGGTTTTAGCTGTTTAAAGTTTTAATAACTGTATAAAAAATACGTTATAAATTTGATTATATTGTTATAAAAGTGTTAAATAATACGTTTATAATTTAATTATTTTTAAAATTTTAAAAAGTTTAATAAACTTAAAAGCTAATTTGTAATTTTAGAATTTAAAGTTCTAAATTAATAAAGCTATTAATTTTTTAGTACAAAAACTTTTAAAAATATATTTAACGTTATAGTTTTTTATATATTTTTTAATTGTATTACATTATTAATTTGTTAATTTGTTGCAAATAGTTTTTAATTTATGTAGCTGGTTTTATATTAATAATATTTTTTTTAAAATAAAGTTGTTTTTAATAAAAGGTTTAAATTTTGAAATATATTTATATAATGCTTTAAAAAGCAACTTTTTAATAGTGCTGTTAATAGCTATATTTATTGTAAAAAAGGCTTGTAGCAATAGCTAAAGCTAATTAGTTTGTTCATTATTAATAAAGCATTAGAAATAGCTCTTTATAATTTAGTTTATTTTTTTAGTTTAGCTGTTAATTCGAAAATAGAACATTGTTAAAAATCTTTTTTTAATTTTAGAATAATAGTATAAATCTAACCAAAACTAACTAATAAAAACAAGATTTTTATTAAAAACTATATTGGTAAAGGCTTTAAAACAACATTTTATTTTTTTATAAAATAAAACTATTAGCTAGGTGGCAATAATAATAATGTTAATAGAAAATAAGTGTATAAGTTTGATAAATCGGTTAATTATTACAAATATTGCGTTAATAATAGTTTTATAATAAAATATTTTAAATAACTTAGTAATAAAGTCTATAAATAATTCCTTTATAAAGCTAATAAGTATTAAAAAAGCATTTAAAGTACTATATTTTTAGTAGTGTTTTGCTTTAAATTTAAAACAAATAGCGTATTTAGTTACATAGTTATAAACATTTGCTTTTATAATTTGCTAATAAAACTTTTGTTATAATAGTTTTAGTATATAATTTTAATTAAAATGTTTAGCTATAAAATTATTATAATATAGTTTAATAAGCTAGAAATAAACTAATTTTTTAAAAAGAATATAGGCTTTGCTTTTATATTGCAATAAAGATTTTTTAATAAACTATTAAAGCTTTATAAGCTATTTATTTAAAAGTTGTTTATATAGCTAATAATATTTAAGATCTTTTTTTTGGATTTAGAAGATTAGGTTTTATAAACTTTGTTAGATTTTCAAATTTTAAAAGTTTTTATTATTTGCAGCTATATATGCGTAGTAATATATAATTGTTTGTATAAAAATAATACGTTTTGCAGCTAATTTAGTAGCAAAGATTTTTTTTGCAAAAGTTTTAAAAATATGGTTTTTTATTTTAATATTAGCCACTTTAATCTTTTGTTTTAACAAAAAAAATAGATTAGCATCTTGGGCTTTATAAGCTATATAATTAAAGCAGCATAAAGGCGTATCAGCTTTATTTTGCTTACCTTTTTTATATTTAATAATAAAATCAAAAAAAGCCAAATATATATATTATTAAGCTTGTTTGCTATTTAATTTGGACGTTCTTATAAAAGTTTGCAAATTAGTATAGTTAATTAGAATTTTAACAAGTAATTTGTTTTTTTATAGATAGTGCTGCCAATGCTTAAAACATTTTATAATAGCAAGCATTTTTTAATTAAAAACATTATATTTTGTTTTTATATTGCTAAATATGCAAAAGTAAAATAAAACAAGTTGCTACTGTTTTTAATCGTTTTTTTATAATAATGTTTTTGTTAGCGCTACTTTAAAAGAATTGGTTTTTACTAATATTTGCTTTTTAAGGTTAAAATGTATAAAAAAAATAGCTTTTTTAAATAAGTTCTTTAGCTTATTAAAGGCTGTATACGCTAAACTATCTAGTGAAATTTAACCTTTTTTTGTTTTAGTTGCGTTTTATTTTAAATACTTAATTAGTAAGGCTATAACTTAAAAATACCTTTTAATAAAGCGGCAGTAAAAGTTATAAAACTTTAAAAATTTTTATAGCTTATAATAAAAACAAGGGAGTAGCTAGTCCTAAATAATGTTAACACGGCTAAAATTTATTTTAACTCTTTTGCTAAAAATAACATATTTTAAAAAGTTAAAATTTTTTTAATAAAACTAGCATTTAAAGAGTTTGGCATATAGTTCTGCTTTTTGTAGTCTTTAGATAACGTTTTATATATGTTTTATATAAAATTTTCTGTTTATTAAAAACATGAGTATATTATTTATATATATAAAACAAAAAATATCTAAAATATTATTAAATGCTTTTTATATATAATTTTAAAAAGTAGCAAAAGTATTGTACAAACTTATAAGCATAACAAAAAATTCGTAATAATTATATTTAATACAAAAGGCTGTTTTTTACTTATTTTTTTTTTTAATTTATATGTAATAATAAGCGTTTTTAAAGTTAATTTTAATAAAAACCTTAATATAAAACAGCTTATTTAATATTTCCAAAATAAAAAAAAAGGTAAAGCGATTTTTTACTATAACTTTATTAAATTTTTTATAGTTAATATATAAGCATAAGCCTTTATTTTTTTTAGGTATAAAGAAAATTAAAGCGTTTGCAAAGCTTTTAAATTTGCATATTTTTTTATTTTTTAACATTTTATTAAGCTAAGTTTATAAAGCTGTTAGCTTATTTTATGCTAAAGAATATATAAAATAATAAGAAATTATAACGTTGTTTTATAAATTTATTGCAAAATTATTGCGCTTAAAATAAGAAAATAAACTAGCTTTATTATTACTAAAAAAATTAGCTAGGTTATAAAACTTAGCTAAAACTTTTTTAAGTTTTAACTAAGTTAAAAATAACTTTATTTCTTTAAGCTATATAAGTTTAAATAATTAAATAATTATTTAACAGAACTTTTAATTATAATAAGCCTTTGCAAATTAAAAAGCTGTTACTAGTTTAAAATGTTTTAACTGTAGTTTAAAATATTATTAATTAAAGCTTAAGTTTAATATAATATTTTGATTTTTTAAAGTTAACTAAAATAGTAAAACAGGATTGCCTTTAAGTCTGTTATTTTTATTAATAGCAATATAGGCGCAGCAGAATTTTCAAATAATTTTGCAGCTGTTAATCAATTTATAAAAAACTTAATAAGCGCTATAAGTAGGAAAAGTGCTATTAGCAACATATTATAAAAAATAAGTATAAAAAAGAGCTTTTTTTAATTTATAATAAAAAGCAAAAGTATAGTTAACGCAATTATATTTAGCATATAAATCTAGATTAGTATAAGTTTGGATAAAAAGTTTTTTAAAGAATATAATATAAATATTGCAAAAAGTATGAAAACGTTATAAAGTTGAAATATAAAGCTATTAACTAGACTTAGATTTAATATTTTTAAAAACTAAGCTTATTTGTTTTTTTTTTAGCTATTATTTGCATAGCTTTTTAATAAAGACTTAAATTAAATATAATTAGTATTGTTATTGTTTTTAAAACAATATTTATTTAAGTTATAAGTGGTCTAAATTTTTTAGATTTTTTGCTTTTTAGCTTTTTGAAGCTGTAAGCAGTTGTAATTTATATGCTTTATTTAGTTACAATTAAAGCATTTAATATTTTTTATAGCGGACTTGTAATTTTTACGTAGGTTGCTACTATTGTAGGCGCGTTTTACTGGAAAGTAAAAGCTATTGCTATTTAATAAAGATTTTTTTATAATATAACGCTTATGCTTGTTGTTAGTACTGTTTTAATTAGAACTTTTTTAATTATTATTAATGTAGTAGCTATTGCGCTTTTTAATTATATTAGCGTGTTTTTAGCTTTAGCAGTAATAATCTTTTTTATTTAGGTATTAGTATTGTTAAAAGCTTTTATCTAGTTTAGGGTTAGTTTAAAATTTAAACTGCTTAAAATTTTTTTAGTTCCGATTTTTTTTAATTAGTTTTATTATTTTTTAACGTTATGTAGCTGCATTTATTATATTAATCTTTTTAGTAAATAGTAAGTTAAAATAACTAAGTATTTTATTTTAAAGCGTAATAAAAAGCTTTCGGTAGTATAGCATAGCTTTTTTAGAATCGGTTTGCTTGCTTTTTTAGTTTTTAATCTAAATAAAATAATAATTAAAAGTTTTAAGGTTTTAATTAAGTAGCTGCTTAGCTGTTTTTAATTTGCTGCTAATATTAGCTTTTAAAAAAGCTAACTAGCAAATAAAAGTTTTAATTTATACAAAAAATGTATTTTAATTATGTTTGTATTAGTATTAGTTTTTGCTGTTTAAGCTTTAAATAAGGCTATAGTATTAGTTTTTGCAAGCTTAATTTATTTTGTTATATATATACAAAATGCGTTTAAAATAACGTTAAAACTTATATGTTAAGCTAATAAATATAAAGTCTAGCTTTTAAATTTATTTAATTTATTTGTTATAAATAAAATTTATTTTAAGTAAAAAATACTTAAACTTAAGTAGCTTGCTTAAGTTTATATTGTTATTAAACTTATTATTATATTTGTTTTAATAATGTTATAAGTAGAATTTGCGTTTAGCTTAGTCCTAAAAATGCCTTTTTTAACTAAAAAATAAAAATAATAATAAAAATAATAATATAAATGGCTTTAAATCAAAAGGGTTATCTTTAGTGTAATAGCTAAAGTTAGGTTGTCGATTAAAAAAAGTAGTATAATAAAAGGTTTAATAAAAAATGTTTAAATTGTTAAGGTTTTTTAAATTCTTTAATTTTTTAGTTTTTAGGACCTCTTTTTTTTTTTTTTTTGTAATCGTTTTATATGCTTTTTTAAAACGCAGTTTATACAAATCTAATATAAACTGCTTTTTTTGCTTTAGTTATTTTTTTAGTTTGTTAAGCTTAGCAGTTAATTAAGCATTTTGCTGTTAAAGCAGTTAAATAAAAGCTTTTTTTAGTTTTATTATGTTAGTATTAAAAAGATTTAAAAGCTTTTAGCTTTTGTTATTATTTAAGAATATTTTATTGTTATCTTGTAAATAACTTATATATAAAGGTTTTATAAAAGGAATAAAGCAAGCCGGTTGTTTTAAAGCTATAATAGTTATATATTATAAGTAACCTTTAAATAAAAGCTTTAGAATTGTTACGTTTAGAAAGTTTTTTAAGGTTAAGTATAATATAATATATATTTTGTATAATAGGTTTTATATAAAATTAAAGCTTGTAAAAGCAAAAAATAGTGTGCGGAGCATACCTGGATAAATTATAGTGATATAGGCAAACAAAATTAAAGAGAACACACTCTGATTAGTGGTTTAGTTGGTAGTGCATTTGAATTATGATAAATTAAAACAAAAAGTTTAACAAAAAACTTTAAATATAATTTATGTTTTTATAAACAATATAATTGCAAACGTATTTACAAAAGCATTTTTAACAACTAAATAAGCTAAATTTATAACTTAATTAAAATTAAAAAACGTAAAAGCATAAATTTTAAAACAAAAACAAAAAAAAATTATTTAAAAAAACTTTAATAACTTTAAAAATAAACTATTTAAAAAAAAAATAAAAGTATAAAAGCTATAAAAATAGCCTTATTAATTAAATTAAAACAAAATACAAAATAATTGGCTTTAAAAAAGTATGTTAAAATAAAAAGTTATGTTAATAAATATTATAATATTAAAAGTAAGCTAAGTTAGCTTTAACTCCAAAAATCTACTACCTAAATTACTAGTACACGCTTTAAAAGCAAAGCAAAATCTGCTTATATATAATACACACACTTCTGAACCTCCAATTGACTGGCTCGCTTATTCTGACATTATTGTTCTCATTGTTATCATGATGACTTGTTAACCCATAAAAGGAGCCATTATGTATTGCCCGTGTGCCCATGTAACCTAGTGTACTAGTAACGTATTAGCCACCCAATTGGACCAGCCACCTAATTAAACCACTTTTTTTTGGCTTCGATCTACACCACCCTTTTTTTAACACCTTTACAACTAATACTACTCTTACAACCTAACTATTAATTTTACTACTAATTTAATTAATATAATAAATAAAGAAAACTGTGTTTAATATACACTTAAAGCTTTTTATAATAGCAAAGTGCTTAGCTTTTAAAAAGCTATTTGTTTATTTAATATATTTTGCTTAACTTTATACTATTAAAACGTTAATATAAAAGTACGTACTAAAGCTATAAAAAGCTATTAAAAGATTTTTTTTAGCTAAAAAAAAGTTTATTGTACGCGTTTTTTTTTTTAAATAACTATTTAAAGCTAGCTTTTAATAATTAATACTTTTAAAACTTTTATTATATATTATTTAAAAACTAAAAGTAATAATAAGCTTTTAAGTTATAATTAATACAAAAACTTTTTTTAATGCTATTTTAAACTATAATTTTAACAAGCTTAAAACTTTAATTAATAATATAAAAATAATACTTTATATAAATTTTTAAATAACTAGTTTAAATTTTATTAATAAATATAATTATTTATAACGTTATTATTAAAAATATTTATAATATAAATAAAAAAAAGCTTATAAAAAGTATTAAAAATAATGTTAAAGTTTTTATTTTTTTAAGCAAACAAAACTATAATTATAAATTAAGCTAACAATTGTAAATAAATTTTAATTATTAAATATATTAATATTAACAGCTATAATTTACTACTGTTTATTATATTTAAAAATAAACAAATTTAATAGTTTTAATTAAATTTTAAGCTTTATTTTAATATTGTTATTTAAATTAACGCATCCCTTAATTAACTTAGCCACCCAATTGAATAGGCCACCCTTTAAACCTATATAAAAATCGTTTATGCTTTATTACGTGACTATTTAATAACTTTACAAGTTTTACTCCTATAATAAAATATATTATATCATTAGATTTGTAATTACAAAAGGAATTTAATAATATATTCCTTTTATTTATAGCTATTTTATTTATTAAGTTATTAAGCAATACGTTAAAATAAGCGCTAAAATAATCTTTGCTTAGCGCTATGTTAACGTATTGCTTAATAACTCGCTTAATAAATTAGCCATAAAATAAATAAAAATAATAATATATTTTATTTTATTATAGGACTAAAACTTGTAAAGTTATTTATTTTATAAGTTGTATATATTTTTATATATTGTGGCGGTTGCCACACCTAACCTGACCAAACCTAACCTAACCTGCTAATATAAGCCACTTGAACCAAACTAAGGACAGTTTGGTATTTTATACCCTTTTGTACAAAGGACCATGGCGCAGTTAAGTGGCTTATTAACTGTTTATAACATATATAAAGTAATATATAAAAGTATTTTTATTTTTATTACTACTAAGTAAAATAATATAAAAAAAGCTTGGTATATTTAAATTTTTTATTTAATTTTAAATTTAATGGTATTTTCTTTATATTTTTACGATTTTTATTAGTAAAGTTATTTAAAAGTTTATATATAATATTATGTAATAGTATATAACAAAAGGGTGGCCCATTTAATTAGGTGGCCAAGTTAATTAAAAAATGCGTTATATTTAATAGTTAAACTAATAATTATATAGCTTTAAAATAATTATAACATTTTAATTTTTATATTAAAAATAACGTTAAAAGCAAATATAAGCTATTTAAGTTATTAAATAATTAAATTTATTAAATATTGTAAAAACGTTTAAATTAACGCATCCCACAAGCTAGTTTTGCACACAAGCAAGTTTCGCACTTTTCTTAGCGTACCCTGTAAGCCACTTTATATGCAGGGGTACTTACTCC
>MU377244.1:0-48497 GCA_022495195.1 Xylaria digitata
TATTAGGAACCCATTTTTTCTAATTTAATTAATGCTATTAATAATGGTATTAAAAAATTAGAAAAATATTTTCCCCGTCGATTAAATAATTCTTCAATTAAAACATATAAGCCTTATATTTTAAGTTTTATATTAAACCCTCGTTTTAAAACTATGCATTTTAAAACCAACAGGTTATTATATTTTTATCCTAATATTAAAAAAGATATTATTCGATTATTTAAACAAGAATTTAATCAGTAAGTTTATTTATATTTATTTATTTAAATATTTATTAATAATTAAATAGGTTTTCAAATACTGTTAACCTTTCGAATAATAACCATGTTGACGAACTTGGTAATTCTTTTACTGAAAATTCCGAAAATAATTTAGCTGAATCCGATTCTAAAAGTGAATTTTTTATAAATTCGTCTTTAATATCTATTAAAAAAGAAACAACTATTTATTTAAAAGAAGAATTATTACCTCGAAAGGTTAATATTATTTTTATGTATTTTATTTTATTTTATTTACTTATTTATTAATGTTTATTTATTAGGTTAACTCTTTAGATTATTAGAAAAATAATGCTTTTCGATTTTCAATATTATCGATTTTAGCTAAAAAATATTTAGCTATTCCAGCTACTTCCGCTTTTATTAAACGAGTTTTTTCTATTACTAGTAATATAATTACTAAAAATAGAAATAAACTTAGTTTAGAAACGGTTAAAGCGTTAGTTTTATTAAAAAGTTGGAAATTAACTAATTTAAAAGATTTAATTATTAAGGAAAATACGGATTCCGAAATCGAAAACAAAGAATAAATTAATCTTTTATATATTTATATATAATTTTATATAGTTTATTTATATTTTTACTTTCTATTAATTATTTTATTAAGATTTATAACCTTTAACTTTAACTTATTATAATAATAAAACTTATATGTTTTTAAAAGTAATTTATTTAAACTATTTATTTATATAATTTATTTATATTTATATTTTTAATTTAAATTATTTAATATAATAAAAATCTATATATATATATATATTTAAATACTACATTAGTATTGTAGTATTACTACATGTAGTACGTACTAATACTACTGTAGTATTAGTATTAGTATGTACTACACTGCTGTAGTATTAATACCGGCACATACTACACTACAGTAGTATTAGTACGTACTAATACTACATGTAGTATACTAATTTCCAACCCTGGATGCCTTTTGTCAGAATCCAGGTACAGGGGTAAGGTAAATACTTGTTGCACACGGAGCCTAACACTAACTAGCATGTCGATCCCTCCTATATACACAGAATCTTCATTGGTTTAGAAGGTGTGACAGTAGGTGACAGTCCCAGTAGTGGGTGTGTAACACTTTAGGTGTCACGTTGTTTCTTGATGATCTAGATTGATGACGCTGTGTCCCGGTGAACAGGCTACTTCTCCGAGATCCGATCCAGTGTCCTCCAGTAGTGCCCACTTGTGTAGCACCTCCTTATAGTACTGTCAAGGGTGGGACCGCTTACTGAACACATTTGAAAACACCCGCTAATTGTCTTGTTGCACTTTTTTTTTTTTTTTTTGACACGGGCAAGTATGGCTTGAGTGAAACAATGATTACTGGCTGCTATCGAAGATGAGACTCCCAAGAGTGTATAGGTCAATTTGTATGAAATCTACACACGAAAAAAGTAACGCAGTGTGGTACATGCCATGAACAGGTATCCATAGCTAGGCACCTATTGTGCGTTGGGTCGAAAGGGGAAAACTTTTCCATTTCTCCCACCACCGTGACGTTTTTTGCGGCCATATACTGTTCCATGCCCTCACATAGTAAGGAGGGATATCGCCGTATTCAAATACTTCTTCAATATCAGTGGATTTATCTTCCTTGTCGAGTCCGCGTACGGAGACGTTGCCCTGCTCGTCTCGCTCGCAAGCCCAATTACGCCCAAGCCAAGAAAAAATATCGTGCAACTCGTTCCCAACAGTCAACGGTTCCAGGCCTACTGAAATCTTTACTCCCAGGTACCTCAGTTTGCCACTCGGTGATATCGTATTGAAAATTGAAAGTACTAAGGAGGAATCAACAGCACTATTAATGAAGCTGCGGCGGAGGTCCGCAAAATGTGCCATCTCCTCTTCATCAACTTCGTCGATTGATAGTGAGACCTGTAGTATAAGAGACATATGCTCCAGCCGCGGCAGCTTACTTAGCTCTCGATAAATCGCGGTCTCCTCGGCATCTCCTTGAGTTCTATTGACTGGAAACTCAAGATGTTCCAAATTTGGACATTTTTCCACTAGATATTGGATCTCAACAGGTGAGAAAGCAAACGGGGGCTGTTCTGACCATGTGCGTTGACCGGGTAGAATGGAAAGCTTTTTTATAGTGCTCCCGTGCCGACTGAGCGCTGTTTTAAATGCTTCATTACTGATGTAACCGTCTAGTTCTAATTTCTCGAGGGGATTCAGATTCTCAAGCAGTAAAGTTAAGCCTTCCTGCGTCTGATGACAATATTCATCTGGTATTGTTAACATCAGCATATGTAGAGACTCAAAACGACCGTAGCTGGCCATCTCTGCTAGGCAATGTAACGATCTAGCGACACCAGGACTGGCATGGACCCAGTAAATAGCAAGGTGGCGTAGCTTGGCAAAGTTGGTATGACGACTCCAGTTCTCAATGTGTCCAGGATATACTCTACCGTCACTGAGTACCAAACTCTGAAGGCTGCCTTGATCGGGTTGTTGATCTGTTGATGTTGTTTCGGGAAAGAAGCCAGACCAAGTTGGCCTAGGAGTACCATATGCATTCCTCAGGCCAAGAGAATCTCCCGGCGGAGTTAATTGCATCCAGACATGTGCTAGGTTGGGTGCTGCCCCGGCTACCATACGCAACGCAGCGTCTCCATTGTAATCCACTCTACCGTCGGTATCGTAGTTGTGGAATGGAACAAAAATGCTGTAAAGGGACGGCGATGTGGCTAGTGCGAATTCATCCGGGTCGATATCATGAGGATGATGACGATCTTGGAAAAGGCTATCGAGACGGAAAAAAGACATATGGAGGCGGCAACCCACGCTATGGACAGCTGAGAGTATATTTCGTGGCATTTTCGGTCCACAGCCCCAAATTAAATCCCCGAGACCTGACAGTTGACCAATGAAATGCGCAAGAGGCTTCCAAACTTCGAGTTGAACCCCGTGCTGCGAAGATGGACTCGTGTCCTTTGTGTACCTTTTGGGTATACTGGGTGGGTTACAGCATTCGTGCATGTCGATAATATCCCGTATATCGCGATCCTGGTATGTCATCCATCGTTGACGTAACTTCTCCGTCTCTTCTTCGTTTTCCTCGAATGCGAAAGCGTTGCCCGAGACCTCGAGGTTGCGGACGTAACGGAAGCGGTTGTCGGGATGGAATTGAAATCCGTTAGAAGACTGAACCACTAGATGTGATACACTTGGAGTATATTTGGACGATCTGCAGTCTAAGTTCTTAGCAATAATATAAGGGATGAGATGGACTTATTTATACTGGAGCCGATCTCTCCATCTCTCTATAGGATTTATATACACCTGCTTCTCTATGGTAACCTCGTACGCACGTAATCGAGTGCCTACTCGAGACCTGGGCAGTCAGCAGAAACGAAGCAATCATTCATGTGAAGTCAGAGGTATCGAAAAGGTACCTAACTAGGTACTGTTTGCATTATATTGCCAAGCCTAACCTGATACGGGCGGCCCCACTATAGAGCTCCGGGGAACGTGATTACCTAATGTACAACTACCTACACTAGATACACTACACTAGTGAGTGTGTACCTAGGTAGCTATTGTGAGTGCTAATGATGTTGTAGAGGTAATGGATTAAGTGACATGAGGGATGACATGAGGAATCCACCAGGAGGGGTAATATAGCCACCCCTTCGTGCCTGCCTAACAACTGTGTGGGAAGGTACGGATGGGGTGGATACATACCCTCTCAGCACATGCCCTATCAATTAGTCTCCATACCCTCTACAACATCAATAGCCATTGCCATTCCCTAACAAGTGCCAAATAGGGAATATTACTATTTTAGTATTAGACCACTACGACTTGTACACGGTCAGTACAATCGTATCTAGTACCTATAGTAGTACACTTAACAGGTGCAATAACAACGCTGTTGAAATAGAAGGTATATAAGTGGATTGATTGCTTAACTAACTAGACTATGAGAGTAGGTGGGAGAACCTCCATTATATATGTACTATACACGAACAGTGCCAGTGTCACGTAACTAGTTGTACAATGCTACTATGTACCTAGGTATATGACCCTGACCAGACCAGCGTTCCCCACAAACAAAGAAATTCAAGAAAATATCTTCAACCAAGCTACTTATAATTAATTAAAGCGATTTCTATAAAAAAGCAACACTTATTTAACTCATTAACAAATTTGAAATTATATTTCAGCTTAACTTTGTCAAAATACATTGTTTGCCAAGACCAAATTACTTTGTTTGTGGGGATCGCTGCAGCAGACACATTAATCATTAACCTGAAATCCCTTATATCTAGTGGTTAGTGGGCGTTCTTACTCAGGTTAGGCAGCGGATGTTATGCAAGTTGTATGCTAGTAGGCATGTGTTGACAAACAGCCTATCTATCTCCTAACCTACTATGTAGATAATAATAGACTGAGAGTGGTAAAGAATTAGCCAAGAAAAAAACAGGGCAGTATAGTAGCATAGGCTCACTCTTATTACTCTAGAATAACTACAAAGTATAAGAACTATTGTATGATCGAATTAAGCAAAATAAAAAACTTATTTAAAATGTGTTATAATATAAAGCTAGTTATAAAGTATAATGCTTATAAAATTAGTAATATATAAGATAATTAGCTTTATTATACTATTAAAGATTATATAACATTTAGTTAGCACTTGCTGTTACAACTTTTTTTAATTTTTAAAAATTGTTACGTTTTTGTAATTATAGCTTTAATATTTTTAATAGTTTATATAATTGTTAGCTAATTTAAAGCAAAAAGCTTTTTTATAATGCTATTTTTTTTATTATATTTTTATTTATTAAAATAAGCAAACAAATTATTATTATTTATATTGTTGTTTAAAGATTTAGTTTTGCTAAATTTATTATAAAATAAATTTATACTGTATTTATTTACAAATTCCTTTTTTTATTTAAAAACCTTTTAATTAGTTAAGTTTTAATTATTATTATTTTTAAATATGATTTTAATAAAGCTTATATAGTTAATATAAAAAATGTTTATAATATTTTGTTAATAATATATATTATGCACTTTGTTTTTAATAAACTATATTATTTTTTTAAAAATTAGATTTAGCAATTTATATTTATAAAAATTCTTTATAATAAAAAAAAAAAGTTAATAATAAATAACTGCTAAATGTTTTATATAGTTGCAAAATGTTAATATATTATTTTTAAAACTGTTTAATTAAAAAATAATGTTTTAATAGTTTATTAAAAAGATTACCATGTTATAAAATAGTTTATTAGCATTTTTAATAATAATATAGTTTGCAATTTTCTAAATTTAAATTATATAAACTATTTGGTTAAATAAACTTTTAAGTATATATTTAAACGTTATTAATTTATAAGCTTTAAAAAACTTGCGTTTTTTTTGTTATTAACAATTAATTGTATTAAATGCTATAGCTTTTTTAAGCTTATTATTTAAAAAAAAATTGTAATTAAATAGCAATTTGTTTATTAAATATAGTAGATTTTAAATTATAAAATTTTTGATTTGTTTTTTTGTTTTTGCTTATTTTTCTGCTTTTTTAGCTTATTTTTATTATTAATAAATTTAAACAAATTTATTAGTTTTTTGTTTAAAATATATAGCGTTTAGTTTAAATTAAAATTAATTATTTTAAGGCTATAAAGTATTTTTTTTGTTAGCTAGCTTTTTAAAAATAAGTTTATATAGCTTAACAGTTTTAAAATTGTTAATATAATAGGTTTTAAATAACTTAATAACAGGTTATAGTTTATAAAGTTTTTTTGTTATTTATAAAAAATTGTTATAGCAAACTTAAATATAATAGTTATTATTATAATAAGCGTACTATTAAAAAATATATATATAGCTAAGCTTATAATAGCTATAATAATTAGTATAATATAAGTTTTTAAAAAAAGCGTCTTTTTTGTTAAAAATTTAGATTGTAGCTCGTTTTATATAAAATTTGTTAAGTTAAATAAACTATTAAATGTTTTTAAAGTACTTGTAAATGCTTAAAAATTTTTAAGCTGCTAAGTTATAAATTTAAATGTTGGCTATTGCAGCTTTTATTAACAGTAGTAAACTTAATTTTTTATTGCCAAAAAATTCTAGTTTTTAAATATGTACTAAATCAATAATATTAATTTTTTTTTTATATTTTTATACTTTTTGTTTTATACAAATAATTATCAAACTTGTTATATATTTTAAACGTACAACTTTTATTAAAATATTTTTAATTACTTGTATTTATTTGCTATATAAGGTAGCAATAACTATTTATGCCTAAAAACCAGGTTAGTTTTTTAATAATACAACTTTATATATATTGCATTTAAAAATATATATAATAAAGATACTAATAAATTTTGCATAAGTTTGGTTGTAGTATAAAATATTGGTTTGCTGCTTATTATTACTTTTTATAATAACAACGCATAAGGTTTTTTAAATAAATTTAAAAACAATTTTGCGTATAAGTTTTTTAGCTTTAAGAACTTTTTTTTTATTAACGTTTATATTATATTTGTTATTTAAAATTTAAATACCTTTTTTTATTTTTTTGTTATAAAAAGCTTTTAACGCAAATTAAAAAATATTTTTAACTGCATAATAATTAGTATTAAACTAAAAATGTAAAATAGTTTATACTTTTATTAATTTAATAATAAAAAACATTTTTAACTAAAGTATAAAAAAGTTAAAAAAATATAATTTTTTTAATTTTAAAAGATATATATTAAATATAAAAACTAATAATAAAAGTTGTTTTTTATTTTTAAATAGTAGTTTAATAATAATATTTGAAAAAGCGGTAAAAGCAATAAAGCATAAAAGCTTTATTATCTAATATGCTTTATCAATTTATAAAAACTTAGATTTAATTAAGCTTTTTAATATAAATGCTATAAAAGTTATACATATAACAACTTTAGCTTTTTAAAAGATTTTTTTAATAAATTTATTTATAGCTGTTTTAAAAACTTTTTAACTTTTTGTTTTTTAAAAGTTAAAGTTATTATTTTTAGTAGCTATATTATAATTAATTGTAATAACATTTTTGTTATAAAAATTAGCTAAAAAGCAAACAGTAATTACTTTTAGCAAAAAAAAGTTATTTTAAAGGCTAAAAAAAACATGTTTTTGTTTAGCTTGTGCTTTATTAATAGTTTTAAAAACTAGCGCTTTTAAGTTTAAAAGCTTTGCTACTTTTAAATTTATTGTTTGCTTTAGTTTTTTTTGTGCTATAAATTTAATAACTTAAGAAATTAGCACTGCGCATATAACAATATGCTTATAGTTAAAGTTAAAAGCTTTAAGTTTCTTTAGCATTCTTTTAGCAACATTTTTAAATTGTTTGTTATTATTTGTTATAATAACTGCAAAATTTATTATTATTGTTAGTTTTTAATTTTTAACTAAGTTAGCAAAAAGGTTAAAAGCGTTTTTAGCAAGCAGCGCTATTTAGTTATAATAAAGTTGTTTATTACAATAGTTTTTTTTTATATTTATATAATCTGAATTATATATTATAAAACTTTTATTTTAGCTGTTATTATTATAAACTTTAGTTTAGATTTATAAAGTATTATTTTAGTTGTTAGCTTTACTTTAATTATTTTTAATGTTTTTTAATAAAAATAAAAACTTAGTTTTTTGCTTAATGTTTTATTTATTATAATAAAACTAAGATTTTGTTATACTAATATATTAGTAATTATAACGCATGGACTATTACCAGACTGTTATATTAATAAAGAACGTATAAACTACAACTTACAAAGTGGTAATTGTATTATATTTAATTCTGAAAAATTGCAAGCTTTGCTATTCTTTTTTTTTTTTTTTTTTTTAGCTTAAAATCTTAGTTTATAGTATTAATATAATATTGTAAAACATTTTATATAATTATAACACTATTTTAAGCTTTTTTATTTTTGTTATTAAATATTAACTAAATATAAAACTTTATTTTTTGCTATAATAAACAAAATATAAAAATATTATTTTTTTTTTTTAGTTAGCATATAATTATTAAAAAACAAATATAATTATTTAATATAACTATATATTATTTTAAAAAACTTTTTTAATGCTTATTATAAACTTAAAAAAATTTGTAAAACTATAATTATATATAGCGTTAAAAAGTATGCTATTAAAAAATCTAATTATTAATATATTAATTTAGTTAATTAAAAAAAAAAAAAAACAAAAAATAAAAGCTTTTTTAAACGTTTTTAAACTAAAAAATAAATAAATAATATTTATGCTAAAAACTATAGCTAAAAATAATTAAAATAAAATTTAGCGTTTTTATTAGCTAATTAAACAGTTGCAAATTTAGATTTAGCATTAAATTAACATGTTTTTACTAAATAAATAATAGCGTAAAAGTATTAAAAGCAGTATTTTTAGCAGCATTAGCTTTAAACCTATAAGCATAGCTATATAAAAAATGTTTAAACTTATTAGCTATTTAATTAATATAGCTAGCAAAAACTATAAAAAGAAAACAAAGATTTAAAAAGCAGACTTAAGTAAGTTTATAAGCAATAAAAACTTTTTTAATAACTAGCTTAAAAAACTAGCTAACAAATTAAAAAAAAACTTTATTATTTTTTATATTAAACAAAGCTGTATACGTTATATAATGTTTTTATTAAAAAAAAACGCTAAAAAATTTGTTAAAATTTAATTTTGCTTTATTAAGTATTTATTTAATAAACTTGTTAAATTAATCTAAATTTTAAAAATAGCTTATTATAATTTAAATTAAGCTGCTTTAGCTTATAAAAAACTAAAAACTTTTTGTTTTAAGCTTAATAAAAATAGCAACATTTATTAATTTATTTTTTAGTTTAACAGCTTTGTTTAAAAGTTTAAGCTGCTTAAAAGCAAATAACTTTAAATTTTTTAAAACTATATTAATATAAATTTAAGCAGCAAAATTTTTAAAGCTAATATTAATTTAAATATAATTTATAAACGTTTTTATAACAAAGTAGCTAAAGCTATATTTAATTATAAACATGTTTTTTAATAACGTTAAAAAATTAGCGCTAACTGCAAAGCTAAAGCTAAAGCTGGCAACTTAGTTGTAAGAACTTTGCAGCAAGCGCTTAATAAACCTAACTTTATTAAAACAGCTAGCTAATTTAAACAAGCACTAATTAATAAAAAAAAAAAGGTTTATTAAAACAATAATATATGCTTTAAATATAGTAAATTAAAATATAAAGTAGCTAACTGCTTTAAAAAGCAAGCAAATATAAACAAAGTTTAGTTAGCTAAAAAAAAAATAAATAACAATTTATTTAGTTTAAATAATTTAAAAAACTAGCAAAACTATTAAAAGTTTTTTTAATAATTTTATTTTTTTTATTAGCTAAAATAAATAGCTAAAAAAAGTTAATACTATTTAATTAAAAAATATAACTATAAATAAATAACTTTAAAATAAAAACTATTGTGCTATATAATATTAAAACATAAACAAATTTATTAATAAACAAAAAATTAGTTAAACAAGTTAAGCAATAATTTAATATATAAATAATTTATTTAAATTAATTAATATTTTTGTTTAATTATTGCAAAAAAATTGCAAGTTTAATAAAAAAGCATTTAATAATTATTTTAAAAATTAATAGCTGCTGTTTTAAAAACTAAGTGTTTTAAATAATAAATATAAATTATAAAGTTATAATTAATATAAATTAGCTTGTTAAATATAATTTTTTTTTAAATTGCAAAAAACAACGTTTAATATAGCTTAAAAATTAATTTGTATTAACAAAATATTTTTTAGCTATTTAAATTTAATTACTAAGCAAAACTAAACGCTAAATTAATTTTAGCGTTTAATAAAATGTAAATTAACAAAATTAAGCTTTAAAAAAAAAGTATTATATATTTTAAAAAACAAAAAAAAAAAAGTTAGCTATTATTATAATAAGCGTAAAAAAAATAAAAAACTAAGCTATAATTTAAAAAATTATAAAGCAAGTTAAAAATAATTTAAACTGTTAATAATAAGTTAAGCTAGCGCTAAAAATATTAATTAAACTAATATTTATTAAGTTTATAAAATTATTTAAAAATAAAAAAACTATAAATATAAAAGCGGTTAAACTTTAAAAAACGTATAATAAAAAGTATATACTGTTTTTTGTAAACAAGGATTTTAAGCATATAATTTTAGTTTAACGTTTTTTTTTAAAACTATTAATATATTTAAAAAGTTTTTTTTTTAAAAAAAAAGCAAACATTTTGCTTTTATTACAATTAAAACATAATATAGTTTTTAAACTTAATAAAAAAGTATAAAACAGTAAGCTTTTAAAATATTAAACTTTAATTTAGTATTTACTTTTAAAAAAAAAAGTAGTAAACTAGTTGTTAAAAATAGATTTTATTAAACTAGCTATAAAAGTAAACATAGCGCTAATTTTATTTGCTTTTAAACTGCATTTATAAAAGCAAAGGTTTTGTATTAATTACTGTTAACAAAATTAATATTTAAAAAACAAAGTAGTTTTAGCTTTAAATTTAAATAATATTATTTATAACTATTAAAATATAAAACAATATTTTAAACTTAACGTTATTAAAACTTTTTATTAGCTATATATATTAATTAACTTTTAATATTTTATAGCTTTTTATATTTAACAAAAAGTTTTTTAATAAAAAGTTTTTTTTTTTAGCTTTAAAATAAGCTTAACTTAATAACAATTTTTTATTAATATTTAACTATAAAAATTATTAAACAAATTTATTAATATATATGCTAATAATATATTAGTATATTTAAAACTAAAAAAAAAGTATTAAAAGCAATATAAAAAGGTTATTTATTGTTTATATAAAGTTTAATTATAAAAAAATATTAAAAAATTTTGATTTAACGTTATTATAAAAGCCAAAGTTAGTATTTAAATTAATTTAATAAAGATTAAAGCTATTATAAACTAAAAGTTTAAAAACTTTAATAAAGTTAAAACAGTTTAATTTTTTTTAAAATTATATAACTTTATTTGTATGTTTATTTATTATGTTAACAATATTATAAAACTATTAAACTAGTTATTTAAAAAAAATGCTTTGTTTAAAAAAGGTTTAAAATAAAAAAACGTTTTTAAAACTATAAAATAATTAGTATGCTAAGCATTAATATTAGCATTTTTTTGTTTAAAACAACTTATTTAAATAAAAATTAACGTATTAAAAAACGTTATTAATAAAATTATTTAGCAGCAATAAAAAAACAAAAAATAAAAACTTATAAAATATTTTTTTAAAATAATAATTGTATTAAAAAAAGCTTATTTTATATAAAACAAAGAAATGTTAGCTATAATATAAACTTTGAAATATTATTGCTTAAAGCTTTTAAAATAAAAATTTTTTGTTATTATAAATTATTAAGCTTTTTTATATTTTTTAATTAAACGTATGCTTTTAATATATTAAATTTAGTAGGCTAACTTTTTAACAAACTTTAATATTATTTTTTAATATAAACTTAAAAAAAAAAACGTAATAGCTAATGCTTTATTTAAAAAAATAGCTAAATTATTTATAATAAAAGCATAAAAAGCTAAAGAATATATTTTAATTATAATTAAACTTTAAGCTATAAAAAAATTAATAGCTGTTATAAAAAGTAATAAAGTAGCATTTAAAAAAGCTAAACTAATAAAACTAATTAAAAAAAAAAACAAAGTTTAAAAGTTGGGCTATAAAAATTATTAGCTATAAATGCTTAAAACTATTTTAAATAATATTATTTTTTTGCAAACAGCTTTAATTAAAAAGTTATACTATTTTAAAATTATTGTTTATTTAAGCTAAAATAAAACAATTAAAACAATTAAACAAAATTTTTATTAGCTTTATTTAAAACAAAATATTAAAAAATATGTATGCAATTATTACAACTATTAAAAAAACAAAATATTTTAAAACAAAACATTTAAGCTATTATATTTAATATTTATATTGCAAGCAATATAAAAACAAATAGTAATAAATAAAAAAAATATGCTAAAAAATTGCTAAAGCTATAATTATGTTTAAGTTTTTATAAACAAGTTTAGTTATTTGTTAGCTATACTTTTAAATAAAAAATTTAATATAGCAAAAACAGTAGCAATATAATATTATCGTTTTTTATATTAATTTTTTAGCATACTAAATTGTTAGCTATTAAATAATACAAAGCTTTTTATATTAAATTTTATAAAAAAAATTAACAAGTTAACTGAAATAAAACACTATAATAATAACGTTTATTATTTTTAAACATAAAAAGCAATTAAGTTTATTAATTAAAAACTTAATTAATAACTACAATTTTATATTAATAAATATTAAAATAACTAAAACTTTTATTTATTAGCGTTAAATTTTGCTTATAATTTATTATAACATTTATTACTAAATATAGCTTTTTTAAAAATAGCTTTAAAAACTAATATATATAACTTATTATTAATAAAACTTTTAAACAAAAAAATTAGCACGCTGTTATAAAAGCTAGCACTAAAACTAATAAAACAAATATAAAAAGTTTAAAAAATAGCATATATATTAGCAAAAGTAGCTTAAAAATAACAAAAATTACAAGCTAATAAAAAGTATAAACTAGTTAACTTTAAAATAAAAAATAAAATATTTTTTAAAAAAAAAAAATTTTTTATATAAGCATTAATTATTTAGCTAAACTTATAATTTATAAAACTATTTAAAATTTTAAAAAAATAAAGCTATAGCTATGTTTTAAACCTACTTTTATTATATAAAATAAAAAACTTATTTTACGCTAACTAATTGCAAAAAGCAAACAACAACTTATTATTATAATAAATTTAAACGTTTTTAAAATTTAAAAATATTAATAAAAAATTTAAATATAAAGTAAACAAAGTAAAAAAATTATATTTATATAAAAAATATTATATATTATAATATTAAATTTTTTAGCAAAAATATAACCTTAATAATATATAATATTTAGCAAAAAACTTTAAAAATATACTTGCTGCACTTAAACAATTTTATAAGCTACACTTTAAAGTTGTTATAAACCAACAGGAAGATGGCCTGAAAGAAAGATCTAGCGCGGTTACAGACTAGATAAAGGGCTGGACCAAAAAATAAGCTATAGCTAATTATGGGCGCAAGGGGTTATATAATGGATAGTTGGGATAGCTAGCTATTTATTGCTATCTAGAATAGTTAGAATAGCTAGCTATTTATTGCTATCCAGAATAGTTGGAATAGCTAGCTATTTATTGCTATCTAAAATAATTAGAATAGCCAGCTATTTATTGCTATCTAAAAAATATATAAAAAAAGAAAATATTATAAAAAACGTAAAAAGTTTTTTTTATAATTAGCATTAATTTTTTTTTATTTTACTGTTTAATTTAAGCTTATAATTTAATTTTTAAAATATATTATAAAAAAGTTAACTTTTTAACGATTACTTATTTTACTTTTGTATAATATTTTTTATAACATTTTTTATTAAGCGTTACTTTTTTTAGTTATATAAATTAAACAATAATTTATACTTATAAATAAATCGATCTATATAAAAAACTTATTTGTATTAAAAATAAAACCTGTTTGTTATATTTTAAACAGTCGACTTTTTTAAATGTTATATAACATTGTATAAAAATATAAAGCAAAATAGCAAAACTTATAAATTTAATTTTAAAAGCAGTAACTTTTGCTTTAAATTAGTTATAAATAAAAATTAACTAACTTGAATTAACAAATTAGCATTTTAATAAACAAATTATTAATATATAATATATAAACTAACAACTTAAAAATCAACTTAATAATACATTTAAAATTAAGCAATATAAACTTAACAAACTAAACAAGTTTAAAAGATTTTAAAAATATTTTAAAGGATTTTTGATTTAAGTTAAAGCTTATATAAAGCATTATAAAAAAGATTTTTAAAATAAAAAAAAAAAAGTTCTTTGTGCAGCAAAATTTTTAGCAAAAAGTGCGCTAAAATAGTTTAAACTACAAATAAAAAAATATATAAAAACAAAAAAAAATAATTAAAGCGTTAAAATTAAAAATGTGTTTAAAAATATAAATAGATTTGCTAAAGCTTTAATAAATATATATAAAAATCTAAAAAAAAAGCAGCAAGCTAAACAGCAGCTGCTAAAAATTAAACAAATTAAACCGGCATATAAATATGTAGCAAAGTTTTACAAACTAGTGTTATAAACTTTATAAAGCAACAATAATACTTTAATAGCAATTTTTTGCAAAAAATTAAAAGATTTAGTTTAAAATAAACTTTATAAAAACAATAAACTAAAAGATTTTAAAAAATATATAGCTAAAGCAATTAAAATTAATAACTAATTGTTTAAAAAATAACAACAAAAAAAAAAAAAAAAATCGAATTTTATAGCTAATATAAAACAAACTTAAAAAATATAAACAATAGCAACAAATATATATTTAAAACTAATAAAACTTAAAGCTGTAACTATTATAAAGCTTTTAAAAAAAAAACAAAACTAAATTAAATGTTTTAACTGTAAGCAAAAAAAGCATTATATAAAAAAATATAAAAAGCTTAAGCGCTTATAAAACAAAAAATATTTTAAACTAACACAAATATTTATAATAAAAATTTAAACGTAATAAACTATTAAATAATAACAATAAACAAAATATATTAAAAAATATAAAACATGTTTAAAACTATATTAAAAATGCAAAATATACTTATATATAAAAAGATTTATATACGCATAAAATATAAAATGTTTTTGTTAAAAAAATAGTAATAACTATTATATTTACGTAAATAAATAAATTATAAAAAAAAAAAAGCATAAAATTATAACTTTTATTTATAAAACTATAAGTATTAATAACAATTTTATAAACAACAATTAGTTAAAAAGTAAACAATGTTTAACAAAAAAAGATTGTAAATATAAATAGTACAATTATTAAAATAATTTAAAATAGCTTAAAAACATAGTAGCAAAATTAATTTAAAAAAAAAATATATAATATTAAACTATTAAAAATAATTAACTAAAACAAAAACAAGATTTTAAAACTATTTATAAAATACTATAAAAAGAACTAACAGGTATACAATAACTAAAATTAACAAAAATTTAAAAAATAAAAAAATTAGAATTGTTAATAAAAGCAAAAACTAATATTATTAACAACTTAAAAACGATTATATAACTTATAACAATAAATTATTAATATAATAAAACAATAATGCTAAATAAAAATTAGCTGTTGCTAAAATATAAAATGTATTATAAAATCTTTTAAACATGCTGTATAATATATTAATGTTATATTTATATAGTAAACAAAATACAAAACTAATAATTTTTACAATAAATTAACAAAAACTTAATAAAAAAATTATACAAAATTAATAAAGTTAAACATTTGTTATTTAAACATTAAGATTTAAATAGTTATGCTATTTTTAAAAAAAATTTAAAACGAACTTAAAAATATATTAGTTATAAAAAAAAATTAAAATTATGTACTTATAACTAGTGTTAGATATATGCAACAAAAAAATTAGAAATTTACTGAAAAAAGCAAAAAGCTAAAGCTAAAGCTAGTATGCAACAACTTATTTTAAAAAAAAAAAAAAAATTATTTTTATAAACAAAAAAAAACTTAAAACAGCAAGCAGCAATATTTTTTAATACAATATTTAAAATGTTAGCTTAAAATAATAAAAATAGCAAAAACAAAAACAAAAATTAATAATAAAAAGCTTAAAAAACAAAAAACGACAATAAGCAGTTAGTATAAACTAATAACTGTTTTAATTAATAAAAAGGTTTTTGTATATAGCAAACATGTATATAAAAACATAAGTGTTAATAAATATAAGCTATTAAAAAAAGCAAATAAAAGTTTTATTTAATACAAAAGCTTTACAAAATTTTATTTTTTTATAATTTGTTTAAAAAACAAAAATATTAACAAAATTTAAAAACAACCTTTATTTACTTATAACAGTTAATAAAAGTTTTAATATTTATAACAGTAGTATAATTAAACAAAAAACTACAAAACTTTTTTTTAACATTTATAGTTATAAAAAAAAGCTTATGCTTAACATTATTAATATATATAATTTTAATACAATTTTAAAAATATTTTAGTTAAAAAAAAGCAATTCTAAAATAAATTAAAGCATTAGCTAGCTTTAATAAAATACGCTAAAAAAAAATTTAGCTTTTAACAAGCTAAAAAAAGCGTTAAACAAATTTAAAAAAAGCATAGCAATATATTTAATAATTAAAAAACTAAAAATAAAACAAAAAAATAACGTATTAAAAAAGTATATAGAATTTGCTAACTTGTTTAAGCAACTAAAAAAAACAAAATTATTAAAACATAACAAATAAAATTATTATATACTTTTAAAAAAAAAATAACATTTAAAATATTTTTTTATATACAAAATAAATTAAAATCAGCTACAAAAGCTAAATTAATATTTAAAAAAAAATCTAAAAAAAAGATTTATTTAACTATTACAATTTTTAGCAAAATACTTAATTTTATAAATACTAAAAAAAGCAGAAAAAAATAGAAAACTAAAATAAAAATTAATAGTTAACTATTGCTACAAAAACTTTATAACGCAAAAATTTGCAAAACTAATACTATAAATTAATAATTTAAAAAATTAACTTTATAAAGCAAAATAGTTTATAGCGTTAGATTTGCTAAACGCCTACTATTAAATATAAATAGCTAAAAAAAACAAATAAAAAACAGCATTTAAAACACCTTATAAACTATACAAATATTAAATAATGCTATTTAAGCTTACTAATGCACTAGCAAGTTTTTAAAAAATAATTATAAATGTGCTATAAAACTATTTAAATTAAATTGTAATAGTTTATTTAAACAACATTCTAATTTACTTAAAAACTTTAGAAAAATATAAAAAACATATAAAAAAAATACTTAAAATATTATAAAATGCTAAACTAAAAGTTTATTTAAATAAAAGCAAGTTTTATATATAAAAAGTAGACTTTTTAAAATTTATTATAATTTTAAGCAAAATAAAAATTTAGAAATCTAAAATTAAAGCAGTAAAAAAATAGCTTATATTAAACAGTATTAAAAATATAAAATTGTTTATAAGATTTATTAATTATATACAACTTTTAGTTGCATAATTTAGAAAATATGCAGCATTATTTATAAACTTTATAAAAAAAAACGCAGTATTTAAATAAAAAACAAAAAAGTAAAAAGCGTTCAAACAAATTAAAAAAGCAATTTTTATAAAACTAGTAATATAATTACTAAACTTAAATAAAAAATTTAAAATCAAAGTTAATATATGCAATATAGCAATAAACAAACAACTAAAACAACGAAATAAAAACAAAAAGCTATATTTAGTAGCATTTTTTTTAAAAAAATTCTTAAAACTAGCAATAAACTATTAAATACTAAATAAAAAGCTTATAGCTATAATTTAAGCATTTAAAAAATAAAAACATTATTTAAGTAAAACTTTAATACTAGTTAAGGTTTTTTTAAACTATAAAAACTTAACTTCGTTTATAACAACTAAAGTTTTAAACAAATAACAAATTAAATAAGCAGAATTTTTGTTGCAATTTAATTTTAAAATTATTTATATTAAAAGCAAAAAAAATCGAAAAACAGATATTCTAAGCCGAAAAAACGAATATAAAGCGGACAAACTAAAAAAAAGTTAAGTACTATTTTAAAAAAGATTTAAAAAAACTTTTGTTTTAGCACTAGCATATATAAAGCAGTTATTTAATAATTAATAAATAAAACAGATTAAAAAAACAGTACTGCATTTAGCATTAAACATAATACTAAGCTTAATTAACAAAAATAAATAGCTTAAATATAAAACAAAAGTAGCAATACTTAATAATTTACAAAAAAAATTTGTTTAACACTTTTATAAAACATTACTATATAAATATTAAAGATTTTACAAAACTTATAAAAGATTTAAACGCAACTTTATAATGCAGAACTAAAATCAGATTTTTAAAACAGTATACAAAAAGTGTAACTTTTGCAAAAAAGCAAAAGCAGTAAAACATAAGCCTTATAAATTATTATAGCTTATTAAAATATTTAATAAAGCATAAAAAGTTATATTATTTGATTTTATTATTAAGCTATTAAAATTAAAAAAATTAATAACAAAAGTTAAATATAATTTAATTTTAGTTATTATAAACAAACTTACAAAGTATAAGCATTTTATGTTAACGCATCTCCCACTTGACCGGATCACCCACTTGACCGGATCACCTTAAATCCCCATATAAAATCCACATATAAAAACCTTAATAACTTTGCCAATATTATAGCTATTAACATGCAATTTGAAAATTTAGACTATTAACTTAAAAAGCTACCTAACTATATTTTTTATAATTTTACTACTATTTTTTTCCTAGTCAAATAAAAACCGCGCTAAAATTTTGGCGTAGTTTTTAGTGCAGCTATAAATAAAATAGTAGTAAAATTATAAAAAATATAGTTAGATAGCTTTTTAAGTTAATAGTTTAAATTTTCAAATTGCATGTTGATAGCTATAATATTGGCAAAGTTATTAAGGTTTTTATATGTGGATTTTATATGGGGATTTAAGGTGATCCGGTCAATTGGGTGATCCGGTTAAGTGGGAGATGCGTTATATAAAAAATCAAATACAGCAAAAAAACTTGCGTACACAATTATGCAGCATATTTTTAATAAATATAATATTTTAAAAAAAGCTATTATAAATAAAAGCATTATTATAGCTTTTAAATATTAGCAATTATTAATAAAAGCTTTAAAAATTAAGTATTAGCTATTTATAACTTATTACTTATAAACAAATAAACAAACTAAAAAATTAAACCAAACGTTAAAACAATATTTACGATATTATTTTAATAAGCAACAAAATAACTAAGTTAAATTGTTATTTTTAGCAAAATTTATATATAACAGTTTAAGCAACAAAAATATAAAAATGTTATTATTTAAAGCAAACTATAGGTTTAACTTAAAAAATAGTTAAACATAGATTTTAAAAACAACAGCGTTAATAATAAAAAAATAAGCAAACAAGCTTATTAAAATATAACAAAGATTTAAAAACAACTTAATATTTATTTAGCAACATATAAAAATATATTATAATAAATTAAAGTTGTTAAAGCTAACTTTAAAAAAAGAAAATAAAGTGTATTTTTTAAAAAAAAATATTAAAACCAAACAACTTAACAACAAACTAAATTTTAAACAAATTAAACTATTTAAAATTAAAAAAGTTATTTTAAAAATTAATTATTAACTATTATTATTTTATAAAATAAAAATATATTTAATTTTTTATATTTTATTGTTAAAAAAAGCATTAAATAACGTTACGCTAAAAACGTTTATTAAAATAAAATAAAATTAAGCAAAATATAAAATAAAAAAAATATTGGACTTATGTTAAAAAAAATATACTATAAAATATTTAATTAAATAAATAAAATATTTATATATAAAAAACATTTAAAAACTTAAAAAGCATTTGTAACATGCAATATAAGCAGTTGCAACGTTTTATTAATAACATTTTAATTAACTAAAGCTAAAAAAGCAAAATTTATTTTTTAAGCAGAAAAAAAATTAAATACGTTTTAGTTAAAAATAAATAAAGCAGTTACAAAAGCAATAGTTTTATTAATTTAACAACTTTTTTTTTTGCGCTTACGCTTTTTAAAAAACTTAAACTTTTTTAAATTTATAATACTACAAGCTATAGCTTTTATTATTTTATTATACTACATTTTTTTTTGTTTATAAAAGCAATATATATAGGCGAGCGCTAATTTAGCAGCTTTTTTAAAAACTTTTAGTTTTTTTTTTAATAATTTGTATTATACAGCAATTTTGTTAAGCTGCTTAGCAAACAAACTTTTAGCATTATACTAAAAGCGGATATTACAAATATAAATAAAATAATAATTTGATTTAGATTTAGTAAATAAGCATTTAAATTTACATTGTTAGCAATAAAAGCACAAAAAGAATATAATAATCAGAGCGCAAGAAATAACAGCAAAAAAAAAGGAATTATGCTTTGCAAGTTTTTTATTAAACAATAGTTTTCTGCAACGTTTTTTTATACGATTAGCTATAATAAAAAATAAAGCAAAAAAAAAAAAAAAAAATATATAAAAGGCACAAACATTTACTATTTATTATTAAAGACAATAATTTTAGAAGAAAAAGAATAGTGTTATGAACTAATAGGAAGATGGCTTAAAAAAAAGACCTAGCGCGGTTACAGACTAAATAAGGGGCTAGACCAGGAAACAAGCTACAGCTAATTATAAGCGTAGGGGGTTATATAATAGATAGTTAGAATAGCTAGCTATCTATTGTTATTTAAAATAATTAGGATAGCTAGCTATTTATTGCTATTTAGGATAATTAAGATAGCTAGCTATTTATTGTTATTTAAAATAGTTAAAATAGCTAGCTATTTATTGCTATCTAAGAAATATGTAAAAAAAAGAAATATTATAAAAAACGTAAAGAGTTCTTTTTATAATTAGCATTAGTTTTTTTTTATTTTACTGTTTAATTTAAGCTTATAGTTTAGTTTTTAGAATACATTATAAAGGAGTTAACCTTTTAACAATCATTTATTCTACTTTTGCACAATATTTTTTATAACACTTTTTACCAAGCGTTACCTTTTTTAATTATACAGACTAAACAATAATCCATACCTATAAGTGAATCAACCTATGTGGAAAACTCACTTGTATTAAGAATAGGACCCGTTTGTTATAAAAGTTTTAAAGCTGCTAATTAAATTAAAAAAATAAATGTATGCAGCTGCTGCAAATAAATATGCAAAAAACTACTTAAATAACAATATAGCTAAAAAGTTAGAAAAAGCTATAATAATTAAACGCTACACCTAGTATTAATATAAATCAAGATCTATATTTTTGTTTTAATAAAAAAATGTAACACATAAACTATTACCAAACTATTATATTAATAAAAAACGCACGGACTACAACTTACAAAGTATTACGATCGTGTAAAATGCCTTACAACATTGTATTAATGCTATAAACTAAGATTCTAAGCTGAAGAAAAAGAAAAAAAAAGGGATAGCAAAGCTTGCAATCTTTTAAAATTGAATATAATATAATTACTACTTTGTAAGTTGTAGTTTGTGCGTTTTTTATCGATATAACAATTTGGTAGTAATTTATGCGTTACATTTTTTTATTAAAACAAAAATACAGATCTTAATTTATATTAATGCTAAATATAGCGTTTAGTTATTATAGCTTTTTTTAACTTTTTAGGAATATTATTATTTAAATAGTTTTTTGCGTATTTATTTGCAGCAATTGTATATATTTATTTTTTTAGTTTAATTAATAGCTTTAAAGCTTTAAAGTATAGCTTATAAAATTGTTTAAATGCAGCAAATATATTTTTAAAGTTTTTTGCTAAATATTATATATTATTAAAGTTATATTTTTGCTAAAAGATTTAATATTATAATATATAATATTTTTTATACAAACGTAATTTTTTTATTTTGTTTATTTTATACTTAAATTTTTTATTAATGTTTTTAGGTTTTAAAAGCGTTTAAATCTGCTATAATAATAAATTGTTATTTATTTTTTGCAATTAGTTAACATAAAATAAGTTTTTTATTTTGTATAATAAAAATAAGTTTAAAATATAGTTATAGCTTTATTTTTTTAAAATTTTAAATAGTTTTATAAATTATAAATTTAGCTAAATAGTTAATGCTTATATAAAAAACTTTTTTTTTTTAAAAAATATTTTGTTTTTTATTTTAAAATTAATTAGTTTGCGCTTTTTGTTAGCTTATAATTTTTGTTGTTTTTAAGCTGCTTTTATTAATACGTATGCTATTTTTTAAACTTTTTATATTTATTTTATTAGTTTTAATATTAGCTTTTGCAATAGCGTACTAATTTTTTTATTTAAAAGTTTTATTAATAGTAAATTATATATATTAGTTTTTAAAGCTATTTTTAAAAAAACTATATTTAATAATAAATGTTATAATAAATTGTAAGCAAAATTTAACGCTAATAAATAAAAGTTTTAATTATTTTAGTATTTGTTAATATAAAATTATAATTATTAATTAAGTTTTTAGTTAATAAACTTAATTACTTTTTATATTTAAAAATAATAAGCGCTATTATTATAATATTTTATTTTAGTTAACTTATTAATTTTTTTTATAAAATTTAATATAAAAAGCTTTGCGTTATTTAATAGTTAGCAGTTTAATATGCTAAAAAATTAATATAAAAAACAATAATATTATATTGCTACTGTTTTTGCTATATTAAATTTTTTATTTAAAAGTATAGCTAACAAATAACTAAACTTGTTTATAAAAACTTAAACATAATTATAGCTTTAGCAATTTTTTAGCATATTTTTTTTATTTATTACTATTTGTTTTTATATTGCTTGCAATATAAATATTAAATATAATAGCTTAAATGTTTTGTTTTAAAATATTTTGTTTTTTTAATAGTTGTAATAATTGCATACATATTTTTTAATATTTTGTTTTAAATAAAGCTAATAAAAATTTTGTTTAATTGTTTTAATTGTTTTATTTTAGCTTAAATAAACAATAATTTTAAAATAGTATAACTTTTTAATTAAAGCTGTTTGCAAAAAAATAATATTATTTAAAATAGTTTTAAGCACTTATAGCTAATAATTTTTATAGCCCAACTTTTAAACTTTGTTTTTTTTTTTAATTAGTTTTATTAGTTTAGCTTTTTTAAATGCTACTTTATTATTTTTTATAACAGCTATTAATTTTTTTATAGCTTAAAGTTTAATTATAGTTAAAATGCGTTTTTTAGCTTTTTATGCTTTTATTATAAATAATTTAGCTGTTTTTTTAAATAAAGCATTAACTACTACGTTTTTTTTTTTAAGTTTATATTAAAAAGTAATATTAAAGTTTATTAAAAAGTTAGCTTATTAAATTTAGCGTATTAAAAGCATACGTTTAATTAAAAAATATAAAAAAGTTTAATAATTAATAATAACAAAAAATTTTTATTTTAAAAGCTTTAAATAATAATGCTTTAAAGTTTATATTATAGCTAACATTTTTTTGTTTTATATAAAATAAGCTTTTTTTAATATAGTTATTATTTTAAAAAAATATTTTATAAGCTTTTATTTTTTGTTTTTTTATTATTACTAAATAATTTTGTTAATAGCGTTTTTTAATACGTTAGTTTTTATTTAAATAAGTTGCTTTAAACAAAAAAATGCTAATATTAATGCTTAATATATTAATTGCTTTATAGCTTTAAAAACGTTTTTTTGTTTTAAGCTTTTTTTAAATAAAGCATTTTTTTTAAATAACTAGTTTAATAATTTTATAATATTGTTAATATAATAAATAAACATGCAAATAAAGTTATATAGTTTTAAAAAAAATTAAACTGCTTTAACTTTGTTAAAGTTTTTAAATTTCTAATTTATAATAGTTTCGATTTTTATTAAATTAATTTAAATACTAACTTTAGCTTTTATAATAACGTTTAAATAATTTATTATAATAACGTTAAATTAAAATTTTTTAATATTTTTTTATAATTAAATTTTATATAAACAATAAATAATCTTTTTATATTACTTTTAATGCTTTTTTTTTAGTTTTAAATATATTAATATATTATTAGCATACATATTAACAAATTTGTTTAACAGTTTTTATAGTTAAGTATTAATAAAAAATTGCTACTAAGTTAAGCTTATTTTAAAGCTAAAAAAAAGAACTTTTTATTAAAAAACTTTTTGTTAAATACAAAAAGCTATAAAATATTAAAAATTAATTAATATATATAACTAATAAAAAGCTTTAATAATATTAAGTTTAAAATATTATTTTATATTTTAGCAGTTATAAATAATATTGTTTAAATCTAAAGCTAAAACTATTTTGTTTTTTAAGTATTAATTTTGCTAGCAGTAATTAATATAAAACTTTTACTTTTGCAAATGCAGCTTAAAAGCAAACAAAACTAGCGCTGCATTTATTTTTATAGCCGGTTTAATAAAATCTATTTTTAACAGCTAGTTTATTACTTTTTTTTTTAAAAATAAATATTAAATTAAAGTTTAATATTTTAAAAGCTTACTGTTTTATACTTTTTTATTAAGTTTAAAAATTATATTGTGTTTTAATTATAATAAAAACAAAATGTTTACTTTTTTTTTTAAAAAAAAACTTTTTAAATATATTAATAGTTTTAAAAAAAAACGTTGAACTAAAGTTATATGCTTAAGATTTTTGTTTGCAAAAAACAGTATATGCTTTTTATTATACGTTTTTTAAAGCTTAACTGCTTTTATATTTATAGTTTTTTTGTTTTTAAATAATTTTATAAACTTAATAAATATTAGTTTAATTAACATTTTTAGCGCTAGCTTAACTTATTATTAATAGTTTAAATTATTTTTAACTTATTTTATAATTTTTTAAATTATAGCTTAGTTTTTTATTTTTTTTGCGCTTATTATAATAGCAGTTAACTTTTTTTTTTTTGTTTTTTAAAATATGCAATATTTTTTTTTTAAAGCCTAATTTTGTTAGTTTACGTTTTATTAAACGCTAAAATCGATTTAGCGTTTAGCTTTGCTTAATAATTAAATTTAAATAATTAAAAAGTATTTTGCTAATATAAATTAATTTTTAAGCTATATTAAGCATTATTTTTTATAGTTTAAAAAAAAGTTATGTTTAACTAGCTAATTTATGCTAATTATAACTTTATAACTTATATTTATTATTTAAAACATTTAGTTTTTAAAACAGCAGCTATTAATTTTTAAAATAGCTACTAAATACTTTTTTATTAAGCCTACAGTTTTTTTATAATAGTTAAACAAAAGTATTAATTAGTTTAAATAAATTATTTATATATTAAATTATTGTTTAACTTATTTAATTAATTTTTTATTTACTAATAAATTTGTTTATGCTTTAATATTATATAACGCAATAGTTTTTATTTTAAAATTACTTATTTATAATTATATTTTTTAATTAAATAATATTAACTTTTTTTAGCTACTTATTTTAGCTAATAAAAAAAATAAAACTATTAAAAAAATTTTTAACAATTTTGTTAATTTTTTAAGTTATTTAAGCTAAATAAGTTGTTGCTTGCTTTTTTTTTAGCTAATTAAACTTTATTTATATTTGCTTGCTTTTTAAAACAGTTAGCTATTTTATATTTTAGTTTATTATATTTAAAGCATATATTATTGTTTTAATAAACTTTTTTTTTTTTATTAATTAATGCTTATTTAAGTTAGCTAGCTGTTTTAATAAAGTTAGGTTTATTAAAAGCTTGCTGCAAAGTTTTTGCAGCTAAGTTGCTAACTTTGGCTTTAGCTTTACAATTAGCGCTAATTTTTTAACGTTGCTAAAAAGCGTGTTTATAATTAAATATAGCTTTAGCTATTTTGTTATAAAAACGTTTATAAATTATATTTAAGTTAGTATTAGCTTTAAAAATTTTGCTATTTAAGTTTATATTAATATAGCTTTAAAAAATCTAAAGCTATTTGCTTTTAAACAGCTTAAACTTTTAAACAAAGCTGTTAAACTAAAAAATAAATTAATAAATGTTACTATTTTTATTAAGCTTAAAGCAAAAAGTTTTTAATTTTTTATAAGCTAAAACAGCTTAATTTAAATTATAATAAGCTGTTTTTAAAGTTTAAATTAATTTAACAAATTTATTAAATAAACGTTTAATAAAACAAAATTAAGTTTTAATAAATCTTTTAGCGTTTTTTTTTAATAA
This sequence comes from Xylaria digitata, assembly GCA_022495195.1. NCBI lineage: Eukaryota > Fungi > Ascomycota > Sordariomycetes > Xylariales > Xylariaceae > Xylaria > Xylaria digitata. The sequence goes on from MU377244.1 coordinate 26,237, forward strand.
AAACATTATATAACATATATAGCTTTGTTTAATACAAAAAGTAATAAAATCTTTTTTTAATTTGTTAGCTAGTTTTTTAAGCTAGTTATTAAAAAAGTTTTTATTGTTTGCAAACTTATTTAGGTTTACTTTTTAGGTTTTTGCTTTTTTTTTGTAGTTTTTGCTAGCTGCGTTAATTAAATAGCTAATAAGTTTAAATACTTTTTATGCAGTTATGCTTATAGGTTTAAAGCTAATGCTGCTAAAAGCGCTGCTTTTAATACTTTTGCGCTGTTGTTTACTTAATAAAAGCGTATTAGCTTAATGCTAAATTTAAGCTTACAACTATTTAATTAGTTAATAAAAACGCTAAATTTTGTTTTAATTGTTTTTAGCTATAGTTTTTAATATAAATATTATTTGTTTTTTTTTTAGTTTAAAAGCGTTTAAAAAAACTTTTATTTTTTATTCTTTTTTTTTTTTAATTAATTAAATCAGTATATTAATAGTTAAATTTTTTAATAGCGTATTTTTTAACGTTATATATAATTATAATTTTGCAAATCTTTTTAAGTTTATAATAAACATTAAAAAAGTTTTTTAAAGTAATATATAGTTGTATTAAATAGTTATACTTATTTTTAATAGTTGCGTACTAATTAAAAAAAAAAAATAATGTTTTTATGTTTTGCTTATTATAGCAAAAAATAAAGTTTTGTATTTAGTAAACGTTTAACAACAAAAATAAAAAAGCTTAAAATAGTATTATAATCGTATAAAATGCTTTACAATATTATATTAATGCTATAAATTAAGATTTTAAACTAAAAAAAAAAAAAAAAAAAAGGACAATAAAGCTTGCGATTTTTTAAAATTGGATATAGTACAATTACTACTTTGTAGGTTGTAGTCCGTGCGTTCTTTATTAATATAACAGTCTGGTGGTGGTCCATACGTCACACAAAGTAGTAATTATATTATATCCAATTCTAAAAGATTGCAAGCTTCGCTATCCTTTTTCTTTTCTTTTTTTTCAGCTTAAAATCTTAGTTTATAGCATTAATACAATGTTGTAAGGCATTTTACACAATTGTGACAATAATTTTTATAAATACTTGTAACAAAGTTGTTATTAGCTAATGTTTTAATTTTTTTTACATTATTTTCTTTTATATTATTGTTTTAGCTAATAATAGTTAGTACTCTAGTTTCTTTTAAATTATTTTTTTTTATATTTTTATTTTTTTTTATATTATTATTTCTTTTTTTATTATTGCTTTAATTAATGTTAATAAATGCTTTAGTTTTTTTTAAAGCTTTTTTTTTTATATTATTGCCTTAATTAGCAACAGTTAACGCTTTAGCTTTTTTTAAGCTGTTTGCTTATATATTATTGCTCCAGTTAATATTAGTTAATATTTTAATTTTTTTTTAAATATATTTTTTTATACTATTGTTTTAACTAAAGTTATTTAATAGTTTAGTTTTTTTTTAACTGCTTTAGTTAGTTATTTAGTTTTAGCTGTTTTTTTTTATATTATTATTGCTTTAACTAGCATTAGTTTTGCTTTTAGCAATACTTGCATTAAATTAGTTATTACTGTTTTATTTATTATAATTAAACAATTCTTTACAATTATTGTTTTTTAATAATATGTTGTTATTAAATACTAATTAACAAGCATAAAACATATTTATTAACAAAGGTTTTTATTTTATATTATTGTTTGTTTTTAATAAAACTTTATTGTTTTGTTTATTATATTTTTTTTTGTATACAAAAACTGTTTTTAATTAATTTATTAAAAATGTTGTTATTTTTTTTTTATTTTTTTTTGCTTTTTTTTATAAAGCAAAAGCAAAGTAAAAAATAATAATGTTTATTTTGCTGCTTTTTAAAACTTTTAACACATTTTTAAATCTATAAAATAATGCTTTATTATTATTTTTAATAAAAAATTTTTAAGTTTTATTAAAGCAATTTATATAGTTTATAAAGTTTTTTAATTAAGCTTAAATAATATTATAACGTTTTTTAAAGCATATTTTTTTGTTTTTTTTTTTGCTTAATAAAACGTTTTTTTTGTTTTTAAGCTTTTTTATTTATATTAATAACTTTGTTTAATATTTTGTTTACATTATTATTTTTAGCTTAAATAAGCTTTTTAACAAGTTAAACGTTAGGCTTTATTTTAATATATTTTTTAAAAAGTATGCCTTATAACTTTTTTATAACATATTAAACAGCAATATATATTATAATATTAAAAATACGTTTATTTTTTTTGCTAAAGTTTATTAAATATTTTATAAAACTAACAAAGTTTAATTTGTTTAACAAATTAATAATAACATTATTAATCGCTTTAAGCTAAGCTTTTGCTATTTTTTTTTTAAATACTTTATATAATTAACATTTAAAAGGTTAATTTTTTTTTGCTTACTTTTGCTGCTACTTAGTTTAAATATTTCTAAAAATTACGTTTTTTTAGCAAAAGAATGTTTAGCATATAAATTTTAACTTTTAAAGCTTTTTTTTATACTTATTTTTAGTTTAAATTTTTTAATGTTGTAGCAATAAAAGCTAATTGTTTAATATATTTTTATTTAAGTTTTAAAAATACATAATATATTTTAAGCAATAAAAGTTTAGAAATAAAGTTTAATAAAAGCTATAAAGCTAACTTATTAACTATATTTTTTGCTTACTGCTTAAAACAATTCTTATAATTAGCTATACTTTTTTTTTTTTTTTTAGATTTTTTTTAAACAAGCGCTTATGCTTAATATGTAATAAAAGCAGCTTTTTTTGTTAAGTTAACTTTTTTTGTTTTACAAATATTTTTTAATACTTAGCTTATTATAACAAATCAACTTTTAAAAATATAATAATTTTTTGCTAAGTTTAATGCTTAAATAAAATAACTAATAATATTAAAAACTACTTTGTTAATAAAACGTTTATTAGTTTTTATATTATAAGCTATTTATTTAATGTTATAAAATAGCAGCTTAATTTAATTACTTAGTTAAAAAAGTATTTAAAAGTTTTTATTATTAATAATAATTATAAGCTATTTAATGTTATATAATATATTGTTTTTTTAAATTACGTTTTAAATAGCAATAGCTATAAAGTTTTTTTTTTTAAAAATTGTTAATATGCTTTTGCTACGTTTATATTTCTTTTTTACTAACATGTTTAAACAGGCTACTTGTTTGTAAAAAGTTATTTAAATTTGTGCTTTTTTTTGTTTTTTTATGCTAGCTTTATAATTTAAAAAAACTAAATCCATAAAAAAAAAAGCTTTTAGTTATTATAGCTTAAACTATAAAAAGCAATATAAGCTAATGTTTTTAATATAATACTTTTTTGTTATAAATACCTATATATTAAATAGTTTATTAAAAAGCGTTAAAACATAAAAGTGTAGCTTTAAAAAATAATTATATTGCTAAAAAATACTATTTAATATTTATTTAATAATTTTAAACTTTTCTTTATGCTTTTTATAAAGTTTTTTTATTGCTACTTTATTATTAATATAATATATTTTTGTGCTGTTTTTTGCAAATTTTGCAATAAGTTTAAATCTTTATGCATTAGTTTTAAAAAAAAATATATTGTTTTTTTAGCTAGCTTAGCTATTTTAGCAATAATAGCTAGGTTAATCAGGCTTTAAGCTATAAATATGCAACATAGTACTAAAACATTAATAAATATTTCTGCAAATACTTAAAAGTTTTTTACCAAAAAGCAGTATAAGTAAATAAGGCGCACAGTTTTATATTTTTTGTTTGCATTATTAATTTTAACTTGTATACAAAAGCTTAAGCAGCATGTACAAATTAAAAAACTTAAATATTTGTTTTTATATTTGCTAATTAAACTATATTTTAATTATTATATTTGTTAACTTTTTTTGTTTATTAATAAAGTTATAAAAAACGTTATTATAGCTGCAAACAATAAAAAAATATAATACAGTTTAATAAGGCCCAACTTGTTGCATTTAAAATTTATTTTGTTATAAAAAAACTTTTTTTTATTTTTACTGTTTTTTTTTTAATTAAGTATGCCTAAAGCACTAAAGTTTTTTTTTGTTTTATTTTAGTTATGTTAAAATAAACAGTTAATAATGCCAAAGGCTTAACAAGTTAGTTAAAAAGTTGGTTAAATAAAATAAAAGCAATTATTTTGCTAATAGTTTTTTATTTAGCAAATTATATATATAGTTTTCTTTTGTATAAAAAGCGCTACAGTTATAACAAAAATTTTTTGCCAGATTACGCTTCTTATAATAAATTATATTATGCTTAACTAAGTTGTAAGCGCAATATAAATAATTGTTATACAATAGGTTAACACGTATAAAATAAGCAAGCCTTTGTTTTTGTTTTACGATGCCTATTGCTGCGCTTTAATTATTTAATAACAAAAGTTTTAAAATGTTTTATACTATATTAAAGTATAGTTCTAGCTATAAATTTTTAAACTTTTTAATATAACGCATCCCACAAGCTAGTTTTGCACACAAGCAAGTTTTGCACTTTGGCTTGGCGTACCCTGTAAGCTAATTTATATGCAGGAGTACTTACTCCCCTTTATTATAACTTCGCGAAAAAAGGTCGTACAATAAAATAATTAGTACTATTAGATTTATAATAAAATAGCGAATCTAATAGTATTTTCTTTTATTTTGTAGCTATTTTATTTAAAGCGTTATTGAAAACTACGCTAAAATAATCCCTGCAAATTTGTTTTTTAATGCTATACGCCCATATAAAATAGTTAGAAAATAAAAGAAAATATTATTAGATTCGCTATTTTATTATAAATCTAATAGTACTAATTATTTTATTGTACGACCTTTTTTCGCGAAGTTATAATAAAGGGGAGTAAGTACTCCTGCATATAAATTAGCTTACAGGGTACGCCAAGCCAAAGTGCGAAACTTGTTTGTGTGCGAAACTAGCTTGTGGGATGCGTTATGCTGCTAATATATTTTAATAATATTTTTAAGCTTTATGTTTACGTTTAGCTATAAAAAAAGCGTTTTATACGCTTTAAATTGTTATAACAAAACAAATATGCAGCAAAAGCATTGTAAAAACATTTTTAGCTAATACGTTAAAAAGCAAATCCTTTAAATTAATTATATAGCTGTTACTATTAATAAAAACCTAAAAAAAAAGATTTTTTGTTTAGCTATATATTTTATTAAATGTGCAATATTTAATAAAGTAAAGTTCTAGCTAACTTAAGCTTTCCAAGTGTAGCACGTAGCATTATTAAGCGTCTTTTTTTTATAATAACAAACTAATACTTTAAAACTACGTTTTATAACGCAGCGTTAACATAAAAAAATAAAACATTAATAACTATAATAATTTTATTTAATAATAAATTACTTAATTTTATTAAAAATAAAATAAAATTAGTAAAGCTTTTTAACAGCATGCTTAATTTTACTAAAGTAGCATTTTGCAATACTATAGCTTTTTGTTAAGCTTGCTTTTTTTTTTAAGCTTAATAACGCTTATAAATCTGTTTTTTCTATTTAATTGCTTATTTAAACAATAGTACGTTTTATTTTTTTATTATTGCAACAAACTATAAAAGTTATAACAATAATAAATGTTTAAAATATAAATAAAAAAATAAAGTATAATAATAATAAAAAAAAATATATAAGCTGCTGCAGTATTAATAAGTATATTAATAACAATAAAACGTTATTAAAACAGCGTTAAATATAAAAATAACTATAAAAGTATATAAATAATAAAACGTTATAAAAACAACGTTAAATATAATAAGCACAAAATTAAAAAACGTGTTAAAAATGTTAAAATATTATAAAAGCAACATTAAAATATAAAAAATAATTGCAAAATTATAAAACGCGTTAAAAAAAATAAAGCGTTATAAAACAATATAAACTTGTTTAAATAAAAAACAATTTGTAACTTAAGCAAATAATAATTATAATTATAAAGTTATAAAAACTTAAAAAAAAATCTTAAAATATTTAAAAATAAATAATTATAGTTTAAAAAACTAATATTATAATAAAAAAAGTATAATTATATTAAAATGCTAAAATAGTTAGTAAAAATAATAAAAGTATAAATATAAATGTATAAAAAAGTGAAAAAAAGAAATGTTTATATAAAAAAATTTGTTTTTTTTTTAAAATACTTTTGTAAAAAACTATATATAAAATAGTTATAAACAGTTATTTATATACTTTAATATTTGCTTTAAACTAAAAGTACAAAATATTTTTAAGTTAAAAATATAAAGTACTTTTGTTATAAAAATGTTTAAAGTTGTAATAATGCAGTCCATATTATTACAGTTGCAGAAATGTATACTTAGTATTTTAAACAAACGCGTAATTAGCGCATATTGTTATAAATTTTAAAAGCTGGAAAATAGTTGCTAAAAAAGTTTTTTAAGCTGTTTTTTTATTATTTAGCTTTGCATTTAAAATAATATTAATAACAGCTAATAATATATATATATTTAAAAAACGTTAAATATAAAAAAAAAAATTATTAAAAATAAATTAAAAAGTAAAATAGTATATAATTGTAAGAATTTATATAAAGTTATAAAATTAAAAAAATTAAAATGTAGTTATAATTAAATAAAAAAAAAAATAATAAGTTGTTAAAAAACTAATTTAAAATATTAAATGTTTTTTTTATTAAATAAAAAACTTTATATTTAAATTAGTAGTATTAAACAGTTAGCTAAGCTATATACGTTTAAAAAAACGTTAAAATAAGTATAAATATATAAAAATAAAAATAATATATAATTAAAAAAGTAAATTAAAATATTAAAATGTTTTTTTTATTAAACGCAAAGCTTTACGTTTAAATTAGCAGTATTAAACAGTTAGCTAAGCTATATTTGTTTAAAAAAACGTTAGTTTAAAAGCGTATTATAATTAAATAAAAAAGTAAAAAAAAAGAGTTTAGTTGTAAAAAAAATAAAAAAAGAAGCCAGGGTATTAGCAAAAATAAAAAGCAAATAAAAAGTAGGGCAGCTTAATTAAATATTTATATATTGCATTATAAAAAATAATGTTGTTTATACTATTATATTAAAAAAAACAAAATAAAAAGCTATTAAATATTTTATTTATTTTTATAATTTATTGTTATTTTTATTTGCTTTTATAATTGCTAGCACATAAGCTATTTTTTGTTAACTTTTTTATACTTGTTACTATTGCTACATATTTTTTTTTTTTTATAAACTATTTTATAAATATTAAATTATTAAGGTTAAATAACCGTTATTAGTTTATATTTAACTAATTAAAATAAAAAGCTATTAATATAATAAAAAGTTTAATAGTTTAACTAATATAATTTTTTAATAAACTATAATAATAATAAAAAATTTATATTAAGTTTTTATTAAAATAAGCTTAAATGTTATTAATATTATTTTAAAGTTTGTTAATGTATTTAAAAGCAATAATAACTTAGTTGCTAATGCTATTAACATAGTTATAAGCTATAATAATATAAGTATAAGCTTTGTTAGCACAGTTGTAAGCAAAGCGTACATAATTGTAAGCTATATTTATACGTTCAAACGCAGCTTTAAAATTGTTTTAAAAAAAAGTAAAATTTGCACAAAGTTAAACTATTTTATAGTTTGTATTAAAAATACAATTGTTAGCACAGCAAATCTTTTTTCAAAAAGTATTTATTATACGTTTAAAATAATTAATTTTGCTAAATTTAACGTTTTAGTTTTAATTTACGTAAACTGTTTTTATAACTAAAAATTTATTATTTTATGCTAGTTTTTTAAATTAAATAAAAATATAACGCATTTTATTAAAAACTGTAGCCTAATTTATGCTTAAAAAAATTAATTTGTTATAAATAATTTTTAAATAAATTTTATAGCTATTAGTTTTTAAACTAATAATATATTTAATTTTCTACTAAAAATAAAGCATAATATAAGTATTTATTAAATGCTAATTTAATATTAACGCTATTGCAGCTATAATATTAAGCTAAATAAATATTTTATAATATATTATACTATTTATAATTAATTGCAATAATAAATATTTACATAGTTTTTAAAGCATTATGTTTTTAAAAAAATAATAAAATAAAACAATAATAAAAACGTAGCTTCAAAATTTAACTAAATAATAAGCAAAGCTAAAAAAAAGTAATTTATTTTTTTTTAGTTTGTTATAATTAAACAGCTATTATTAAAGTTCTTTATATATTAATTTATAAAAGCAAATATAATTAGCAATAAACAGCTTATAAACTGTTTTTTTAAATTATTATTTAAACTATTAATTTTGCTAAATAAAAACAAATAATAAACTGCTATAATTAAAACAAAAGTTTTTAAAATATTAAAAACAGTATTTTTTTTTTTTAATTTTAATAATATATAAATAATAATTTTTATGTTTAATAAAAAAGAATAGTAAATCCAAAGTTTAAAAAATTTATAACAGATTTGCTAAATTTATTTAATAACTAAAAAAAACCGCTTTTTTTAAATTAGCAAAGGCAAAAAAAAATAGTTAGGTTTGTTTATATTACTTTTGTTCTTTTTTTTAATGTTTGTATTATTGTTATTATTTATATAATTATTAAGCATTTTATTATTATTAAAAAATAAAATAAAAAAAGATTTTTTATAATTAGCAGCATAGCTTTTATTTTTTTTAAGTAAGCTATTTTAGTATAATAAAGTAAAGCTGTAATAACTGTTTGTGTTAACAGCTATATTATTATTATTAACAGTTATAACAACGTTGTTAGCTATAGTTGCAGTATTATTAAAAATTATGCAAAAAGTGCTAAATAAATAAACAAAAAAAAAAAAGGTTTTGCTAATATTATTAAAACTAAAAAAAACTATTTTATAAAATATATTATTTATTATATAAAAGTAATAAAGTTATAATAATAGTAAAATAGTTTGCAGTAAATAACTAAGCAATAAAAGTAGTTAAAAAAAAATAGTAAATGCATAAATGTTTTAATAAAAATAAAAAAACTAGTTGTTAAATAAAAAAAAATAAAAAAAATATATATTATAAATAATATTAAGTTTATTAAAAATATATGCTTTAAAGTTTTTAAATAGTTATTATTAGCAATAAAAAAAGTAAAAAAATAAAAACGTAAGTTAACGCTGTAGTATTTTAATATTTATAATTATTAAAATAGCAAATATAGTTAAAATATTTAAATAAAAAAGAGAGCAATATAATAAACAAAGCTATATATAAAAGTAAAAAAGGGCAAAGGAAAATATATAGGGTGTTAAAAAAACATAAACTAAAAAAAAAAAAAAAAAAAAAATTTTGTTTAAGGATTTTTTTTATTAAATATAAACCTTGCATTTAAATTAGCAATATTATATAACTGGCTAAGCTGTTTTATGCTTAAAAAAGCATTATTAAAAATTATAAAAAAGTAAATTAAAAAGAGAAAAAAGCAAATTAATAAACAATTGCAGCAATAAATAAATAGTTAAAACTAAAAAAAGTATAAAGTATTATATTATTAAAATTAGTTTAAAAACTTAGCTTGTTAAACTTTAATTTTTATGCAAAAAAAAACAGTATTAAAAACTTATTCTAAGTAAAATAAAGTTAAAAGTTAGTATGAAAACTATAAAATAACATTTTGCTATTTTTATATAAATATAATATATTTTAAACAATTTAAAAATATTTTTTTGCAATATTATTATTAATTTTTATATTTTGTTTTTATAATTTATTTATTTAATTTTATAATAAACTTATAGTTTGTTATTTTTTAATCTTTTTATTTTTATATAATTTTTAATAGTTTTAATAATATATTTTTTTGTTTTAGCTTTTGTTATACTGTTTAGTTTTAATAAAAGCTTAGCAAATTTGTTTATATAAACTAAAATAAGGTTTTTAATCAATATGTTTTTTTTTTATTTAAACTAAAGCAATAATTTAATATAATATTGCTATAAGTTTATAATTTTTTTAATAAAAAACGGCCTAACTTTTTAAAAACTTAGTTTGGTTTAACTATTTAAATAATAGCTTAAATAGCTTAGTTTGCTTAACTTTATATATATTATATTTTTTTTAGTTAGCATAAAAAAGTTTTTGTACAAATTATTATAGTATAACTTTATGCGCGCTTATGCTAAAGCTATTAAATCTGCTGCTTTTTAGCACAAAGTTTATTAAGCTATTATAAATTCTTTGCTTAATATATAATTTATTAATAAAAACGTTTTTATTTTACGCTTATATAAAACTTTATATAAAAATTTTAAAGTAGTTATAAATATAAAAATGTTAAAACAATAAATAATATAAAGTATATATGTTTTTTAACTGTTTAAATTAAGCTTAGCTTTTAAAAAAGCAATTATGTTATTTATAAAAGTTTAAACTATACGTTTTGTTTGCTTATTAGCAAAATAATAATATGTTGCTAAAATTTTTATATTTATATTAGCTGCTTTATAAAAAGCGGTTTAAAGCTTATTAACAAATTTCTTATTTATGTTTAATATAAACGCATTTAGCAAACTTTAATTTGCGTAAACTTAATAAAGGTATAAGTTTGCTTAATTTTTTATTATATATATAATGCTGCTAATAATTGTTTTAACAAATTTTAATGTTTTATTTATAATAATAAAGATAGCGTTATATCTGTTTTTAAAAACAAATAAACTAATAATAAAATTTAAATATAAAATTGAAATTAATATAATTAAAGTTTTAATTAAAAGCAAATTGCTATAAAGTTGTTATATACTAACTTTTATAGCACTGCATTTTAAGCACGCAAATTAAATATAGTTAATAATATATGCTTTTATATTTTAAAAAAATGCTATAGCTTAAAAATATTTATAAGTTTGTTATATTTTTTAATAAGTTTAATTATTATGTGCTATTTATAAAACAGCTATTTTTTATAAAAATAAAATAGCTAATTAGTTTTTTAACAAGTTTATAAAATATATAAGTTTTGTTTTTAGGTTTATGTAAAATAAATAATATATTAAAGTTAGTATTTTTTTTAGTTAGTTTAACTAGCTTTTTAGGCGTAAGTAAACCGTTTTTAGCGATTTATTTTTTTTATATGCTGCTACAAACTCTTTTTTTAAGGTTTTTAATATATAAAAAAAGGCTACTATTATGCTATCAACGTTTACAACCTTTATTTCTGCTTGTAGTTGCTTTTTTTTGCAATTAAAAGTAAGTTAAAAATAAGCAAAACAAGTTTTTAAAAGTCTGGTTGTTAAAATTCCTAAAAATTTAGTTGTTATAATTTTAAAACATTTTTTAAAAACTATAATTCTAAAGCGTTGCGTTTAAACTATGCTTAAATTATTATAAAAGCTTTTATAATAAAGTAAGATTAGCTAGATTATTTTTATAATAAGCATAAAAAAGCGTTTGCATTTACTAGCATCTTTTTTAAAACGTAAATAATTTTTAGCTTATAAGCAAAACAAAAAAAAAAAATTGCTAAATTTTTAGCTTATTAAAAACCTTTAGCTTGCTGTTAACATTAATAAACAATTATATAATAACGTTATAGTTAATATATATATAAATGTTATTATAGTTAAAAATATATATTAATTTTTTAAATGTTTAAATAAGTTTATATGTTTTAACTTTGTATATGTTATACTTTAACTTAGTTAAAAACAAAAAACGTAAAAAAAACAGTATTAGCTATAACTTGCTATTATTTTAAATTTGGTAAAAATTTTTGCTAACTTTTTTTTTGCTTAAATTTATACAAAAAATAAAAAGTTTAATATAGTTTAAATATGTTAACTTTATAGCTTTATATAACCTATTTTTTAATATGTTTTACGTTTTTATTGCTTATGCTTATAGCAGCGCTATATTTTTTATGGCTTTTTTATATGCTTTTTAAGCTTTTTTTATAATTTTGCTATTTTTGTTTAAAATAAATAGTTTAATTACTAATAAAAATATATATTGCTAAACAAATTAATAGCGCGCTAAGTTTGCTTTAACAAAACATTTGTAAAATTTATATGTTTTAAGCTTTTAAAACAAAACTAAAATGTTTACAAAATAATAAATCTAGCTCTTTTAAAATCTTATAAAACCAAAAGCTTATTTTAAATTATATAGCGTTTATAGCATTTTTAGTTCCTAAATAACTACTACTTTTTCTTTAGTAATTATAAACTTAAATCAAAATACGTAAATATTAAATGCTTTAAATTTGTATTAAACAAAATAGCATTTTTTAAAATTTATTATATAATTTAAAGCGGCCAAAATAAATAACATAATATTTAAATGTTCTAAATACTTTTTTACGTTTTTAAAAAAAATAATAACATTGTTTATATATACTAGCACAAACTTTTAAAGATATTTTTTAAATAAACGTTTTATTTTATATTAAAAAAAACTAAAAAAAGTTTTAAAGCTTATTATAGTTATTATAAATTGCTTATATTTTTTATATGTAATAACAAAAGCTGTTTTTTATTTATTTTTTTAAAAAAATTTTTGTTAAAAAAAACCTTTTATAATATTTATAACAATAAACATTATAAAGCTATATAATGCTTTCAATATATTATTTTGTTAAAATAAAAAGTAAGCATTGCTTATTATTTTTATATTAACTTTTTAAAAATTAATAACAATGCGCAGTTTTAGTTTTTTTTATATAAAAAAAGCAAATAAAGCAATAAAAACTAGCTTGCTAAAAAATATTTTTTTAACTACTTTATAATTATATAATAAGTTCAAAATAAAATTTATAGCCTTTATATTCTTTTAAAACTAATAATATAAACGCTAATATAAGTTTGCTAAGTTAATATTATTTTTAAACTTAAGTAGCATTTAAATTCTGTTATTAAACCTTTTAAACTTTTTATAAAAAAGCTTAGCAAATTTATTAAAAACGTATTTAAACTTTATTAACATTTCTAAAAGCTAATTATTTAATATGTTAACTTTAAACATATTAATAAATGTTATTAATATATTTAACTATAATAGTTTTAAATTAAATAAATAAAAAAAATATTTATTGCTATATTAGTTTTTTAGTTTATTATTTTTTTTTTTATAAACGTTTAAAATGTTTGCAAAACTAATTAAATATAGCGTTTTTTTTGTTGTATAAAAGGCTTAGATTTTAAATAAGCTATTTATTTTATTAGTTTAAATTATAACAAGTTTATTTTTTTTTTAAAGTTTAATAAGCGCCATGCTAAAATTTGTAAACAAAAAACTAATGTTTTAACTGTTTAATATGCTATATAAAAATGATTTTATAACAATAAAAGTAAGGTTTTTTATAATGTATAAAAAAATAAGATATTTATTTGTTTAAAAAAGTAAATAAAAATATTAAACTAGTACTGTTATGCCTTTGCTAGTTTTAATTAAATAATTAATTGCTGCTTAAACTATATATGTTTTATGCTTATATAGTTTTAGCTTATTTTTAAAAAAGCTAGTTGCTTATATAGCTTTATTTATAAAACTAATAAAAAGCTAATTATTTTAGGCTTTGTTTTTTTATTTAATATTAAGCTAGTAAGTTTTTAAGAATTTAACGCTAAATATATATTTAGAGCGTAGTTTATTTATTAAAAAAACTTTAGCGTTACATTGCTAAAGCTGTTTATCAATATTAAAAAAAATAATTAAAATTATAACTATTTATATTATTAATAACTTTTTGCTTTTTATACTACTAATATATAAAAGCTAAATAAAATGCTTAATTATATAGTTAGAGTAAAATTTATTCTGAAATTCATAAAATATAATATTTATTAATACGCAAATATTAGCATATATTTTGGCAATTCTTTGCAAAATATAATTTAAAACGCATAAGTAAGCTATATTAATTTATAAATATTGTTTGTTATTAAATAAATAAATAAAAACGCATTTTTTATTATATTTAAAACTTAAAGCATTTTGCACTTTTAAGCTATTTAAAACATTATTAACTAATAATAGCTTAAAAAAGTTGACTTTAATATTTAAAATAAACAAATTTAATACGTTATTATAAACATGTTGTTAAATAATTACTAAGTTAATAAAAATAACAAATTTAATATAAAAAAGTTTTAATAATTTTATATTATTAAAAACTAAAAATAACAATATTAATTAAACTATAATAAAACTAAATAAAATAAGGTTAAAAAAATTAAAAGAAATATTAAATATAAAAAAAAAAAAAGTTAAATTAAAAAAAATAAGCTTTATAAAGCTGTTATTAAAAGCAATTAAATTTTTAATATTTAAAAAATAATTAAGCAGTTTTATAAACATAAAAATATTTGAAAGTTAAAAGACTAATTAGCTTTGTTTTTAAGCTAACATAACGCTTTTTTAACGCGTTCGCTTTAGTTGTTTTTTAAATCCGTGCTTTTTTTATTATTTTAATTATTTTTATTAAAAAAAAGTAATAAAAAAAACAGTATAATATTAAAAGCAAAAGTAGTAATATTAAAAAGCAATAGATTTATATTAACATAGTTAAAATTAGGTTAAAAAATATTAATTTAGTTAATAATAAATAGTATTTTTTTGTTAAAAATATAATACGCCTATTAAAAATTGTTATTTTAAATATAAATTTGTTTGTTAACTATAAAAACTTTAGCAGTTTTTGCGTTTTAACTATTTGCAAATTTTTTTTTAAGTTATGGCGCGTTAAATGCGTTTGTTACACCGTTTTTATTATTATTATTACAGTTTTAACTATTTTTTTAGCTATAATTATTATTTTAATTGTTATTTTAGTTATTACAGTTATTAAACAAGCTGCTTTTGCTTTTTTTTTAGCTTTAGCTTTTACTGTTAGCATTATTGTTTATTAATTTAAAGTTAAAAGGTTTAGCTATATTTGTTTTAAAAACCTTTTATAATAATTTAAAAAAATTAGTTAGTATAACAATTAAATTAACTAAAGCAAGTTTTTATATTTTGTTTTATATAAAGCGGTTTTAGTTAAAATTATATTATTATTTTATTAACACTAATAATTTAACTTTTTAAATTTAACAAAAGTTTTTTTTAATTAACTTTTTTTGCGCTAATATTTATATTTTGCAACGTTTAAACTTTTTATAAACAGCTTTATAATTTTTTATTACTTAATTATAAAAGTTTTTTATTATATTTGTTTAAAATTTATGCATAATAATTCTAGCTTTAAAATGTTTGTTTAAACTATTGTATGCTTTTAATGCTTGTTAGTTTTTTATAAAAAAGCTAGCTTTATTATACTATTTAATTTTTTTATTTAAATAATTGTTTATTAAAAAAGTTTCTTTATTTTTAAATAAATATATAATTTTGTTGCTTTTTTATATTATAATATTATAGTTTTTTTTAAATTTTTTTAACATTTTTTATTTAAAACGTTAATAGCTTAAAAAAGTTTTTTTTTTTTATTTAAAAATAATGCTATAAACTATTTAGCTTTAAATAATTTAATGTTTAACAAAATGCTTATAATAAGATTGTTTAAAACTTTTGTTTTGTTATAACAGTAAATAAAATAATTAAGTTTAAAAATATAAATAAAAACGGGCTTTATATTGTAATATACAAATAGCTAATGCTTAATTTTTATATTTAAAACACAGTTTTTAATATTTGGTTAATTTTAATTTTATTAATTTTAATTATTTTGCTAATTATAAAGTTAGCAGCTATTTTAGTTTTAATAACTATAGTTTAAGCAATTGTTTTATTAGTTGTTATATTAATAATTTCGATTGTTTTTATATTAAGCATTTTTGCTTTAGTTTAAAAAGTTTTAATATAGTTAAAAATATATAAACAAGTTATAATTTAAAAGTTAAACTGTTATACTTTATTTTTGTTATATAAAAATTTTAATATTTATTATTATAAAGCTACTGCTTTATTTAGGTTGCTTTAATAATAATACGTTTTTTAAAAGTAAAGCAAAAAAAATTTAACTAAAAAACTAAAAGCAGTTTTAAAACTTTAATAACTTAAAATTAAGCCTAATTTAAAACCTTTAAACAAATTTGTTAAAAATTTTTATTAACTTAATAATTATATTTATTTTAATTATTGCTTAAACAAAATATACGTTTTTTTTTTACGTTTAAAAATACTAAAAATATTTTTTTTGCATAAAAAATTGTTTTAAAAAATATATTATTATATAAAATATTAAATTTGTTTAATAATATTATATTAATTATTTTAATTAAAATAGCTATATTTTTTTTATAATTTAAATATAAATATAAGATTTTAAAGCAGTTTTAAGGTTTTAAACCTAATTTTTTTAGGTTTTTTAAATTTAGCTAAAGCAAAAGGTTGTAAACGTTTTTTTTAAACACTTTTATTAAGTTTAGCTTAGCTTTATGTTTAGCTGCTTTTTGTTTGCTAAACTTAAGCTATTTATTGTTTATATTAAATTATATTAGCAAAAATAACAAAAAATAGTTAGGTATTAAATAATATAGCAAAAGTAAACAAAATGTTAGCAGCATTTTAACGTTTAGCTTGTTTAGTTTTAAAAAAAAAATAATAATAACAAAAACTTTTGATTTTTATAAACTTAAAACAAAAATAAAATATGTTATATTATTAAACTAGTTATTAAAAGTTTATGTTTTTGTTATTTAAAATTTTTAATATATTTTTTTGTTTTAATAGTAAAATAATTTAGGTTAATAGTTAAAACAAATAAAGCAATGTTTGTTTTTAGCTAAATTATTAATTTTAAGTACTATTTGTAAAAAATAGCAAAAGTAAAAATTTTTTAAGTTTTTTTTTTTTTTTTTAAAAAAAGTACAATTTTTTGCTGCTTTTTAAAAAAAGGTGTTAAAACGCTTGTTTGTTTTTTTAAGCGTTTTTGCAGTAGCAAATTTAATGTTTTTTTTTAATTATAAAAATTAAGCTTATTTTTTTTGTTTATAATAAAGTTTATTAAAAACTGCTTTATATAACGTAAAAAAAGTTGGCATTATAATAGTTTAGTAAAAGCTAGTAAATCTAAAGTAAGTAAAATAAAAAAGCTGTTTGCTAAAGCAAGCATAATAGTTAGTTTTGGCAAAACTGGGGTTATAGCTAATAATAGTAGCTAAAAAAAAAATAAATAGCAAAATTGGTTAAATTAAGTAAATTAAAATTAAAATTTGGCTAATAATTTTTTAAGCTATTAATGCAGCAGCTTTTATAATATAAAACATTTTTATAAATTTTAAAGTTATGCTTTTTTTTTTTTTTTATTAAAAGATATTTTTAAAGATACTTTTAAAAATGTTTTTAAAAATTATTTAAAAGTTTTTTAATAAAACTATAAACTAATTTAACGCTAATTTTCCGTTTTTATAAGCAGATTTAATATAACTAAGTAACAATTTTATTAAATAATAGTTAATTGTTTATAATAATAAAAGCTGTTGCTATTATTACTATTTAAATTAGTTAGCTTGTTAATTAAATTTAGATGCGTTTTCAAACTAAAATTTTATAAAACTAACAATTGCTAGCTATTATATAATAGCACAAGCTTACTTTTATTATTTTAAAATAACTACAAAATATAAAAACTATTGTATAATCGAATTAAGCAAAATAAAAGATTTATTTAAAATGTATTATAATATAAAGCTAGTTATAAGGTGTAATGCCTACAAAATTGATAATATATAAGATGACCAGCCCTATTATACCATTAAAGGTTACGTGACACTTAGTTAGCACCTGCTGCTACAGGCAGTCAGGTTTCTACAGCGCATCAACTTTCCAAACCATCTACCCTCGGTTATGGTAATTCCAGGTACACGAACTTCTTTTCTAGAAACAATCTCCAAGCTTTCTTGCCTTTGCCATCACTATTGGGATCGTACTGAAACAGCACAGCACCCCTATTGTTTGTCCCAAGCTCTTTTTCTTCTATTGGATCGGGCACATTAAGTGGGACATAGGGTATGACCACAATGCTAGGTACTCGAACATCAAGTATGTTAATAATCGTTTTTGCAACCTCGCCTTTTCCTCCGTAGCGATTTGGATACATCAGGCAGTCTATTCTCGTCACCTTATCGCCAGGATTGCAAGGTGTGAAGATTTTGACCCTAGTTTGATCCGTTCGCTTTCTGTTGTATAAATCAGCATTATTTCCAGGGGCCGTAGGAGCAATATAGCCCTTATATTTGTTGGGCACTGGGTTTGTAACTCTTTCCCCTTTCAAAAACATGAGGACTCGTTGATTAAACGCAGGATCACCAGGAGTGTCTACATTGTTGCTGCCATTATATTTGTCGTTGGAATACGATTGCCACAAGTGGGCCTGTATCGTCAGATATGTTAGCACTCTGCATAGGGATAAGAGGCCACCACGATCTAAAGCGAAGATAGTTAGCGAACATTTCATCTCTGTTGGATGGTTGCTTACAACTGTGCATCCATATATTCTGGTCGAAATGATCTGGAATGGGTCCTCGCCAAATTCCGATTGCTGGCTGACTGCCCTTTTGTCTACAGCACTTCCTTCACCTTGAAAAAAAGATAACATAAATCAGTAAAATTGCGTGCAGGCAGGCCCAGTCTTGGATACGGCGTGGTCAGGTCACGATCAGTCGTTATCATAGACTCACCATCTAGTTCAATTGTAGGCAAAGGTCGGTGGAAATACCCATCCTCGGCGCCATTATCTACTGCTGGTATATAAGCATCCAGTTGCGGGAGCTTCGGGCCAGTCTTGCCACTGTAGGAAGTCGGATTTTGTGATCCTGGCATATATGTGAAAAGCCTCTTTCCCAGAGAACTGGTAGATTCATAACCGGAAGAGATGTTGAAGAGGCCATCTAGACCTAGGCTTCTATTGGATGCTATACTACCAATAGAACAGGAACGGCCTCTTCCACAAGTCCCCAGATCGCACGATGGAATACGGGGAACCGAGTGGTTGGGAAAGTCAGCCTGGCCGCCGATACCATTTGTCGAGCTCACATTACTATATGAGAATTAGCCGTGAGCCCCGGAGTATAGGAGTGATATTGCCCTGAACTTAATTGAGGAAACGGTACAGAGTCCCCGAGTACCGCCAAGAGCAGAAGACAAAATAGTCCACGGAATCTTGACATTATAATCATTTTCGTTGCGATTATTATAGACTTGTCTATTAGAAGGCCGAATTCAATCGAGGGAACAACAATGATGTTAATTTTAAACTAGATGTTAAAGATGGCGCTGATATGTCATTATATAGTCTTACGGCACATCGGATTTGATTATACCGTATAATATCAGGGGCACCAGCCTACCCATAGCATGACTTTCGTCATGAGGCATTTTAAGTATCTCTAAACGTTATAGGACAGATAGAAAATATCCCTATTGTTAAGCAAAATCGCCAGAGCTATGGCTAGCATGTTTAGCCATAACGTCACACCCACTATATGCAGTGACACTTACCTAACCTTAATGCCTCTCCTAGTCTTGGAATCCAACATAGGAATCATTCGATGTCTTGGTATTAGAATTTATCTAAATGGACATTGCCTCAGTACAAGACATACTGACTGCAGTAGGCCGTAATGGGCAGGGCAAGTTGGTAGTCATAGACTCCAGTTGCCGATATTTTTTGCATAGGTAGATGAACCTGGAACTGAATAGCCATTTATGAAGACTTCAGAAGAAATCGAAGGACTGTAGGCACCTTGAAAGATTGTTTGTAATTCAAAGTCATACTCCAAGCTTTACAAAATAGCAGGGTTGGAAATTAGTATACTACATGTAGTATTAGTACGTACTAATACTACTGTAGTGTAGTATGTGCCGGTATTAATACTACAGCAGTGTAGTACATACTAATACTAATACTACAGTAGTATTAGTACGTACTACATGTAGTAATACTACAATACTAATGTAGTATTTAAATATATATATATATATAGATTTTTATTATATTAAATAATTTAAATTAAAAATATAAATATAAATAAATTACTTTTAAAAACATATAAGTTTTATTATTATAATAAGTTAAAGTTAAAGGTTATAAATTTTAATAAAATAATTAATAAAAAGTAAAAATATAAATAAACTATATAAAATTATATATAAATATATAAAAGATTAATTTATTTTTTGTTTTCGATTTCGGAATCCGTATTTTCCTTAATAATTAAATCTTCTAAATCAGTTAATTTCCAACTTTTTAATAAAACTAACGCTTTAACCGTTTTTAAACTAAGTTTATTTTTATTTTTAGTAATTATATTACTAGTAATAGAAAAAACTTGTTTAATAGAAGCGGAAGTAGCTAGAATGGCTAGGTATTTTTTAGCTAAAATCGATAATATTGGAAATCGAAAAGCATTATTTTTCCAATATTCTAAAAGGTTAACCTAATAAATAAACATTAATAAATAAATAAATAAAATAAAATAAAATAAATAAAAATAATACTAACCTTTTGAGGTGATAATTTTTCTTTTAAATAAATAGTTGTTTCTTTTTTAATAGATATTAAAGACGAATTTATAAAAAATTCACCTTCAGAATCGGATTCAACTAAATTATTTTCGGAATTTTCAGTAAAAGAATTACCAAGTTTGTTAACATGGTTATTATTCGAAAGGTTAACAGTATTTAAAAACCTATTTAATTATTAATAAATATTTAAATAAATAAATATAAATAAACTTACTAATTAAATTCTTGTTTAAATAATCGAATAATATCTTTTTTAATATTAAAATAAAAATATAATAACCTGTTGGTTTTAAAATGCGTAGTTTTAAAACGAGGGTTTAATATAAAACTTAAAATATAAGGCTTATATGTTTTAATCGAAGAATTATTTAATCGACGGAGAAAATATTTTTCTAATTTTTTAATACCATTATTAATAGCATTAATTAAATTAGAAAAAATGGGTTCTTAATAATAAATTAGTAAATAAATAAATAAATAAATAAATAAATAAATAAATAAATAAATAAATAAATAAATAAATAAATAAATAAATAAATAAATAAATAAATAAATAAATTTAAAAGTAAAAATAAAAACTTACTAAAGTAGGATCCTGTTGTATTTTATGTTGGCTATACCAAATAAAATCTTTTAAATTGTTATATATTTTATAAATATATAATAACAATTTTGGTAAAGTTATATAAGCTTCGGCTTGTAATTTTACCGAAGGTTTAACAAATATATTAAATAAATTACGTAATTGTTTAATAGTATACCAATTTATTGAATTTAAATATATTTGTTTAAATTTGGTATTTAAAGTAAATCGATTAACAAATTTGAAGGGTTCTTTTAATTCAAATAATGTATTCAACATTTTAAATGTTAAATTTCAACAAGTAGTATTATTTAAAAATAAATTAGTTAAAAGGTTTAATAGTTTTAATAAAAAAAAACATACTTAAAGGAATTTTTTTAATATTAAAATTAAAAAGTAAATTATTATTTTGCTTTAATTTTTCAATTCCTTTAAAGAATAATTCTTTAATTTCAGCGGTATATTTTGTTAATATAACAATTTGTTGAATTCGATTAATTAAATCTAAAAACAAATATTAATAAATAAATTTTAAAATAATAAACTAAATAACTTACTTATATGTTCAGTATTTTCGTAGTTATTAAAACTATTGGTTATATAATCGAATAAATTCTCGGCTTCATTTAAAGTTAAAATATATTGTTTTAATATATTTTGAACTATTAAATTAATAATATGTGAAATACAACGAATATTGTTGTTAAAATCTTTATGTATTGAATTTAAATAATTCCGTTCAAAAAACTCTAAAAACGTTGTATTATTTCGAGCGTTATCTTGAGTAATGCTATAAAAAGTTAGCTTTTAAATATAAAATATAATAATATTTAAATAAACATATACTTAAAAATATTGCTTAAAGTAACATTTGAATATGGTTTTAATATATTTAAAAAACAATTAAATATATTTAAACCAGTATAACGGTCAGTTATTTCTTCAAATCCGATTAATTTATAAATTAAATTAAAATCGGAATTAACAAAAGAAATAATAACCCCTATAAACGCTGTTTGGGAATTCGAAGTCCAAATATCAAAAATAATAGAAAAACTTCCATTATTTTTAATATTAGCTTTTAATTCGTTATTAAAAGCCAATAATGCAGTTTGAAAAGTCGAATCTAATAAAACTTTAATAGTTTTTCGGTTTA